>JAUOBW010223877.1:0-12755 GCA_032360285.1 Lepidozona retiporosa | reverse complement strand
TTTGGCGAACGGCAAAATATTTTAATTTTGGCGGGGATTTATTTCGGCGAATCTCCACCATATTCGCCAAATTTTATCCCCGCCAAAATTTGTCCCATTAATTAAGGTAGTCAGGGAACTAGTATATTTTTCAACAAAACTCTGGGAAATATGTATTTACCCTGCTCTGGTATTTAATCCGAACCCAAAATTAAATCATCGATGTTTCAAATGAGTATTCTTATTTCTGTTGTTTCTTTCAGATTATTGTGACAGTGTTCGGCCATGGATTAGTTAGCTACTTAAAGACTGCAATTAGTTCATTGATGCGAGAAGAAGGTCACAGGGCGTTACAGTGGTACGGAGCGACTATGCAGTTGGGTTCATTGCTTGGAGCGTTGATTATCTTCCCTCTTGTCAATGTATATAGTACCTTTAAACAGTCGCAACATTGTCAACAGTGCTATTAAATCCATAGAGACGTGAATATATTATCGAATTTCTATGTCTATAAAATGCTTGATTTTGTACATAACGCTACCTTCCTGAGTGACTCTCGCTGACTAGTGCTTAGTATTTATCCACTTTCAGCATTAGCTTCATTCATTTTCAATATTTATCATAATTTGTGATGCATTCATAACCTAAAAATTATAATGCGTATAATTATATCACCAAAAAGTGCTATCTACTTTAATAAAGTCAGAATCTTTTGCGATTTTTTAGTAAAATCGCAAAAGTTTATTTCAACCAAAAATTACTAAACGATCCTGCTCTCGAAAGTTTCTCAAGAATACGCGAAAGTTTTTCGCAGTAATACTTGGATAGCAGGGAAACGAAAATAATTCGTCTGTTGCTGTGTTCGTTTGTGTTTTGCGAAATTAAAGTGTGTCATCTTGCTTTGTTTCATAATCCAATCGTATTTCCTGCAATCGTAATATTCAATATTGATAATTATCAAAACGGTACATTCGCGATTTTTATTTTACTCCCGGCAGAGCCGAATGAATAAATTTACTCATATCCGACTGTTCGTCTTTTTTTTGAAACCCAAACAAAAAACTTTTTTTGCCCTGAGAGTTACTATTTTTGCTACCGTTAAAATTTTAAATATGTGTAACAAAGAGCGTCAAATACGACATGTAGTAGTTATCAAGATACTTTGTTATAAAATCGCCTCTGAAAATCATAACTTTAATATTTCAAAAGTCGGCCACAAAAATTATAGTTTTGAAAATGATTATTTTGTGTTACTGTTTATATGAAATATACATGACTATATAAATAAATATGTATAAAATATAAATATATAATATAAAAGTATATAGAAATTATAAACTAAACGATATATGAATTATAAAATAATTAAAAATGAACGATTTGGTATTTTCAGGCTCAACTATAGTCTACTTATGGTATAATACGATTTTAAACAGGTCAAAAGTTAATAAATATCACCTTCCTCAGCTTCATTGACAAAATTGTCTAGATGTTCTGCATCTATGAAAGGGATTACTTTATCCAATAAGGGTGGGGGAAATTTAGGGGTTAGGGATTGTTGTCCTACATGGTCATGGCGTGCATCATTACACTTCGAGGTCGTGCGCCTTAAACTTCGATGTCTGGTTTTATTTAATTTCAAATATCTTTTAAATTTTGATGATTCAATACGACATCTTGTTATTACCATGTACACCAAAATGTGTCTCGATCCTGTTTGAGTTTATATCGCGACTGACCGCCCAAAGGTGAGAACTTCCTTAGTTGTTGGTATGGTCGTGTTATAGCAAAACGGTATACAAATGCTACTTACTTAAAATTGGTATACAGTATTCATTGGTATACAGCAGGGCTATTAATTTTGTATTCGATCATTTACAGTTTGTTAATTTTGTTCACTCAGATATTCTGGTAATTAATCTGCGACTATTTAAATTCCACTTCATCATTGAATTATGTTTTCTTGCATAGACGCCCGTCAGCTTTTGTCAATAAACGGTTATCTGAACCAAGTAGGGGATTTGGTATTCAATAAATGGTCATCTGAACCAAGTAGGGAATTTGGTATTCAATAAACGGTTACCTAACCAAGTAGGAGATTTGATAATCAATAAATGGTTACCTAAACGAAGTAGGGTATTTGATAGTTTTTCAAAAATTAAAAACGAATCTAATCAAATTTGGATATATCTGTTGACAATCTAGTAAATTATGAGAAAACATACTAGTATATCTAATTGTTTCTCAAAATATATAAATATTTTTTAGCGTGTGTGTCCACAATAGCGTGTGGGTGTCCACACTATAAA
Source organism: Lepidozona retiporosa (assembly GCA_032360285.1). NCBI lineage: Eukaryota > Metazoa > Mollusca > Polyplacophora > Chitonida > Ischnochitonidae > Lepidozona > Lepidozona retiporosa. The sequence continues at coordinate 10,467 of JAUOBW010223877.1, read as the reverse complement.
TATTACCCTGAACTGTGCCGGTATTTATCTGCATTTTTGCCTTTTTTAGACCCCCGCCCCGTCTGTCATACATATATAGCCCCTTGGGGTAAATATAACTTGGCATATAGGTGATGAAGCACAACAAGGATATTGCATCAGAACATAACAGTATTTATATAATCTCTAAAATAAACTGCTTAGCGTTGTATGTAAATATTGAAAATAGTTTTGCTTTAATAAGCATTAAATTTGTCATATAAAAATAGATTATAATTATGGTGTGGAGATACATATAATTCCGTGATAGTATTTACATCAACTCTCATATGATTGTTTGTAGAAGTATGCATAAGAATATTCATTTTGCTCAACGGTTGACTACGAATCTGATAAAGTTAACCAGATTAAGTACCACTGCTAATCAACATGCAATTGCCGATATAGTACCCAGTTTTCTGAGGAGTAGAAAGCCGGCAGTATCTGTGATAAACCTACATGGTGTAATTGCAGCCGAAGTACATGGACAAAAAAAGTTTGGCGAGAGAAAATTAAATATGGAAACATTGGACAAGACGATTGATAAAGCGTTTCAAGTACATAATTTAAAAGAGGTATTTGTTTATTATACCTTCTAGATATTTTGATAAATTCGATTTAGCTAAAAGAAGTCACCCCCCCCCATGGAAATATGGTCTTGTGGGGGAATATTTTAGGCACCTCTGGCAGCAAGTCCAGAATGGGTAGATGATCAAACAACCTTCTTCAAGATAATATTTTTTTAACGATTCCCCTTTAATTTTCGAGTCCAGATGCATCGGTGTCATTATATGGTTTGGCACCTCATTAAATCAATAAAAATAGCAGCGATTTTGTTTTACCCTAATATGTTTGTATGAGAAATCTTCTAATCAAGCAGTGATTTCTTGTTGACAAGCTAAGTTATTTGGGATTTTTAGTTATTTTATAACAGATTCATAAACAGCCTGAGTAGTAAATTCACCTTAGGTGCTGATTTTGCCGAATGCTATAAAAGTTACTTTTTCAAGAGCAGAAACTTTCTCACTATTATGTTGCATATGATGAAAGATAACCAGTCAGGTTACATGGTAAATCAAGTAACCTGATACCATTTACAATTTATCTTATCAATAAATTGTTGTCTTAAATATGGTCTTTCCGAGTAACAAATATAACCAAAATTTCCATCGATAATTGATTTTTTCGTCGGCAAATGGGTACCTGAACCGAGTTATTGCATCTTGGGGAAGGGTAGTCGGTAAATGATCGATACCACCGTGTTACCTTGTGAAAACAGGGCCCTGAGCCCTTTCTACTACACCCCCCCCTCGATGCATCTCCCATTAATGAGAGTGGACACTTTAAAAGTAAGTTGGACTCATATGGAAAAGCTTGAAAATTGTTATCCAAGAATTGTCTTATTTTATCAAAAAAATCTTCATCGGATCTAAAGTTATGCCCATTTGAAGTGTCTTAAAAAATGTATTTTGTGATCTTTCATTTCTGTGATGTCACTAACTAGATTCTGTAGCTGAATGTGGCATTTTTATGAGAGTTCGACCAGGAAAATCTAATGAAAATGTTCAAACGAGCATAACTTGAGAACCCTTGTATATTTTCCTAAAAAATAAATAGATTCATGGATATTATTTGAAGGTCTTTCATATACGTGCAAGTTGATTTTACAGCTTTACAACCCTATCCAGACTGGGCGATTTTGATTTCTAGTCAGACTGGGGGGTTACAGGTGCCCCTCGGAAAAGTGACTTCTATATATCCAATTGGCTTGAAACTTAGTACACTAATAGTACGTGGTGTGATGAATGACGCAATTTTTTGACGACGTCAGCATTTTATGCCAAAAACGTGTATATTTTTTGAATGCTTCTAACTTTTTATCTATATAATATTTTTTGATTCTGTTTTCGGCATTTGAAAGACAAAAGGCCATAGTTTTCGGAAAAATAAAAAAAAATCAAATAAAAAAAAAATGGCGGATATTAGGGTCCAAAGTTCACCATTTTGAAAAAAACACTTAAATTGCCCCATGGCCCCCACGAAGAATTTTATGGTCTGATTTTTGGCACATAGCGAGATTTTAGGATGGTCTAGCATTGCTAAAAATTTCAGCTCAATATCTCTTATGGTTCAAAAGTTATCGAACTTCAAACATTTGGGCCCGAAACAGAGGCCTAGTGCCCGAAAACGGCATTTCGGACAATAACTCTAGTTTGGGACATCTAATTTAGCTAAAATTTGGTAGACGACTTACCCCCACCACAACGGAGGTATTTGGAAAATTTCAGGTCAAAATGTTAAAAATTGACCTAATTACGATCATTTTATTAAAAAATAAATAAAAATAGCTGACATATTGCTGACGTCATAAATCTGCCATTTTAATATCTATTGGTATAAAATAAATTTTAAACAGTTGACCAAGGGTTCGATATAGTACATGCAAAGTATTTTCATGCATATTTATACCAATTAAAAGAAATTTGAGCCTCAACTTGGTCCATTTTAGGGTCAAAATAGCCAAATTACCTCTGCCTGGCCCCGACAACGGGCCGGCGGGGTCAAAAATAAGTAACCGGTCAAAAAAAAATTCTTTTATATTAACCGTTGAATAATTTTAGGAAAAGTCAAAAAAATATAGACCGGTCCGGTGAACGGTTAAACTTTAGCGGTGTCGACAATAAAGTAGCGGGCCCCTAACCCCCCAGTCTGGATAGGGTTAAACCGACAAATATTAAATAATATATAAAATATTATAATTAGGTTGATTATTATAGTTCATATTAATTCATTGAAAAATATCAGTTCGGGCAAATAGTTTAATGATAAATGAGTGAAAGATGAAGAAGAATATAGGAATTATATTCGAAATATTAGATTTACAATAACATCTGAATTCTTTAATTTTTCAAAATGTTTAAGCTTCTGATAACATTATTTATCATATAAATTCATGTATTGATTATTCCATATTTGTAAGTTTCATAATTAATATATATTTTTTTAAATTTTTCGGAAAATATTCATCGGTTGTCAAGTTATGCTCGTTTGAAGTTTCTTAAAATATGATAAAAAAGCCAATGACGTCATAAACTGATTTGTAACTTCATCATTTTCATGGTCTACATTTCATATATGTTAGTATGCGAACAATATTAGGATTCATCAGAATATTCACCACCCACACATAACAAATATTTATGGACCTAAGGTGATAAGCTGTCACTACAATTGCAGATGAACTAAAAGAAGTTATCGAAATGTTTATCATTAGGTATTGTTTTTAACTGTTTTAACTGTTAATTTTATTAGTATTTAATTATTATTATTTAATTATTATTTCGTGTAAATAAACAATTGGTTTCGAAAATATCTAGAATACACACTATCCTAGTGTCATATATTACTGATAATAGCACTCATTTAAGTAATAGTAACATAATCTTACGATCCATTAAATTTAATTTAATCTCACAACTAATGCTACCATCTTACGATGCAAAATAATTGCTTTGGATATAAAATGACAAAATATTGAGACTTGGATTTCGTGTATTAGATTGGTTAATGACTAAGAATATATTCCATATTTTGATTGCAAAAACTTTGACTGGTTAAATGTCGAAATATTTTTGTTTCTGATTGGTTAATATGAGTGAAATATTGATATGTGAAGTAGTTATCATTGACACAATACTTGATACACAAGATGCTGATTTGTGTTGAAAGTTTCATTAAGAAAAAGTAAACAATTCGATAACAAACCTAAAGATAAACCATTTATCAACGGCAAAAAAATACATACATGCATATGATTGAATTGTAAAACAGTTGTGATACGTTAGATGAAGCGATTTTCTTATAAATCAAAGTGCTCTTTCATTCCTCCAAGTTTTTTTTTCTTTTGACCAAAACCTAGGTTTTTTGAATAAATTATGCATGTTGAGATTTGAAAGTTTGACGCTTTCGAAAATCATTGTCGGGGTAGTAAATTTATTTTAGACGTGATCTTGCCAAATGTGCGACTGCTTAAAAACTATCAATGAATAGTATTGCACGAAATTCTCTAATAATTTCAGATATATTTATCTTTTTTTTGTTTTTCTTAACAATATTTACCTCGCTTAATGTGTTATTAAATATTTTAAAAACATAAAAAAAATCAAAAAAATATTCGCCATATTTTACGCGAATCTCTGAATAACTACTACTATGTGACTGTACTATTATTGTTTAGATCAAGCATGTTTCATATGCCTTCCCAAAAGTCAATACCTATAATCATGGTGGGTCCTGGCACTGGCATTGCTCCATTCAGGTCATTCTGGCAGCAACGCTTGTACGATATTATGCTGAAGAAAGGTTTAGAATTCGGAACAACTTTGTTGTTTTTTGGATGTCGTAATAAAAACCTGGATAACATTTACAACGAGGAACTCTGCAATGCTGAAGAGAAAGGGGCATTAAAAGTGTTCACTGCTTGTTCGCGGGAGCCAGGAGAACGGAAGGTGGGTTTATATTTAGCAATTTGCTGTGGCGAAAGCAATACTTTTATTGATAGTTTTTTAAGCAGTCGCACATTTGGCAAGATCACGTCTAAAATAAATTTACTACCCCGACGATGATTTTCGAAAGCGTCAAACTTTCAAATCTCAACATGCATAATTTATTCAAAAAAGCTAGGTTTTGGTCAAAATAAAAAAATAAACTTGGAGGAATGAAAGAGCACTTTGATTTATAAGAAAATCGCTTCATCTAACGTATCACAACTGTTTTACAATTCAATCATATGCATGTATGTATTTTTTTCAGAGAAAGACAATTATCTTTTAAATAGTCTGCCGGAAAGCCTCGTTGATATTTGTAGATAGTTACTAACTTAATCTTTACTATATTAAGGATGCATTTATCCAGGTATAGGTCGATTTTAACCATATATATACTGGGCGATGTTGGAAGTGCAAAAACGGGGGGGGGGGAGTAATTTAGCCCCACCCCTCATATTTTTTGATTGACAACCGCAAACATTTTAAAACTTGTCATAGTTGTTGACATAATTTTAATGAGTATTTTGGAAATTATTTTTTTTGACAATATGACGTCATTTTTGATGACGTCAGCAAAATGAGTAAAAAAACTTTTGTAAATTTTAAGCCCCCCCCCTGGTATATATAAGGTTTATAAATACATTTTTCTAGTTTTGCGTCTTTACATCTTTTCCATATATACGTCCAATTTAAAAGATACATCGTTTTCATGTATCCCTCATTTTAATGGATATATCTTTTCCAGGTATATGTCCATTTTAATTAGTACATCGTTTGTATGAATACGTTCATTTTCATGGATAGATCTTTTAGTGATTACGTCCATTTTAATGGATACCTATTTTCCAGCTATACGTTAATTTTAATAGATACTTTTTCCAGGTATACGTCCACTTTAATGGATAGCTTTTTTGAGCTATACGTCCATTTTAATAGATGCATATTTTCCAGATATACCTCCATTTTAATAGATACATTTTTTCCAGGCATACATCCATTTCAATGGATATATCTCTTCAAGGTATACGTTAATTTTAATGGATTCATTTATTCAAGCTATCCGTCGATTTTAATGGATAAATCTTTTACAGGTATATACCCATTTTAATGAATACATCTTTTCCAGGTATACTTTTTTATAGGTATACTTACATTTTAACCTTTAGTCCGCGGTGTGTTTTGTAATGTCAAGCCCTGCTTGGGCAACATTTTTCGGGAATTTTAGTCCCTTTACGTAATCATTCATAATTTCAAAACAAATAAAGGTTTACAAATAAATGAACTAATTTTAGAAACTAGATTTATTAAACATTCAAAATAACAAAAATAAATTAACTAGAATTCTAAAATTTTCGAACAAATCAAAATAGTAGACACACTTTAAAAATGGCCAAACATTACTATTTCACTTTTTTTTAATTTTTTGAATTATATGAAGAAAAATATGGTAGAAACATATAAAATACCTAATTAAGTATATCCTATTTTATGACCTATATTTAAAATGTTTATAGTGTAAAAATATCAAATGGTTATATTTTTTGGACATTTTCCCCATGTTGAATTTTTGTCATTTTTATCGTACAATAACAGGATTCTCGTTTATTGCTCATACATGAAATTCAGCGATTTGGCATAAGTATCGTAGGCTAACTCAGCACATAATCTATCATAACTTTTGAATAATAAGTCTATATAAACAAATAGCCCTAATTTAGAATCTGTGAGACATGACCTATTGGAAAAACCCATACATATGTTCAAAAATATGAAAACAAATTAAAAAAATAAAAAAGTGACACAATGAACATTTATATTACAATAAAATAAATTGATGTTAAAGTATTAAAGTATTAAATAAAATAGTTAAACCAATATCTAAATAATAACCTATAAATAACTAATCAGAGATATCCTTATCTCCATCAACGATATCACACATTGCAATCAATTACATAGAATCCAATGCCAAATTATGGGCACTAGAACCGAGAATCCGTTCTCTTGTCTGCAGCACCACAACGAACTCATTTGACTGGAGCATACTTATTTTTACCATGATTGTAATATTGGGAGGGAAAATGCTTTTCTTTTAAAAGGCGTTGGTTGCTTGCGACGCTCTGCGGACTGGTGTGATATAAAAGTATGCCGTACTTATGCGCGGTAATTATATGATCTATAAAAATTCGACGAAACTTTATATTAGTAATATTCTCAGATCCTGTATTTAACGATTATCATACGATGTAAGTGTTATAAACTGAAAACTCAACGGAATGCTCAGCAAGTTTTCTGAACCATTTGAGACTTCGTCGTTAGGAATTATACCCCACCCATGGTTTTGTTTAAATTATTAATTAAGTCTGGTTTTTCGAATGTCCTTTGTGTTATTCACGATAATTTTCCTGTCTCAAGAATAATTCATTCGTGGATCTTTGAAAGCATGCTATCAACTTCAGTCGACTTTGTTTTTGATGTATCGTTCCATCGCAGAACCAGCATGTCCGGTTTCAAGCGTCTCGTTGGAGGATCACCCATTTTTAGTTTCCATAACCAAAAATCTTGAGGCAGACCAGTTTTCTTTCTTAGTGTGCTAAAGCATTCAAAGCCAATTTATTTGAATTCGAATTTTAGCTAACTCGGGTGACTTCTAATAATTATCAAATGACACTGAATAGCCTTTATGTTGAAGCTTACTCAATAGTGATAAGACCACTCGTGACAGAACTTTATATGAATCAAACCCGTCATCCAAAACAAAATAGCTTGGTGCCGGATACCCAGTAGGTGGTCCCGTGTATACTATGAAAGTAGATAAATAGCCTGTGTCGTTTTTTCCCCTATACGTCACGGTAACGCTTCCGTATTTTTCATTATGTCTACATAATCATTCATTTGTATATTTGACTAAGTAAGTAAGTAAGTATATTTTGCCGAAAAAAAAAATAAAGAACATACAATTAAATTCACATAAACTAGATATATTATTAAATTACAATTTTAAAACTTAGAATTAGTCACCCCCAATACTGATGCGGCAAGAGCCAAATAAAGGCACCGGAGCACCTATTTTCAAAATGTCTCTTTATTGTGAGAGTGAAAAATTGAGAGAAATGTATTGGAAATGCAATCATGAGCCAGGAACAGTTTTGAAACATTAAGCAGATTGGTAGAATCACCTAGATTAGCTGTGTCCATGGCTCATTAGTAAAATTAAACATTATTAATATGTTATAAATTGGTTCTTCAACCAAGTCTTCTATCTCGACGTCATTCTGTGTTGCAAGTCGACAGTAATATACATGTTCATTGCGTCTTCTTTTCAATCTCTGTTTTCGTACTCCGCCACGTGTCCGTGCTCCACTAGGAGATTTACGAACTGGGCTAATGTTGTTCTCCTCCTGTTCAGTCTCATGGTGTATGTCAGCAGCAGCAGTTTTATTTTCTGATCTCACGGAAAAACGAGTAGTAGCAGTTTCATTTTCTGATATCACCAGATAACGAACAGCAGCAGTTTCATCTTCTGACGATTTGTCTGGGAGAAAATATACAACGTTTCATTAATATTTTTTCCTTACTGCACAAAAAACTTAATCTAATATTTCCAACCAACTTGACCTACCCTACGTATAAACTAACATCTAGGTTAGCTATCGAGAACTAAGCAGCTCATTTCTTTCCGCATAAACCCCGGTATTGGGACATAAACGGCGCGCATAATTCCTACAGACACTTGTACTTTTTCATGCATCAGATCAAATAAAGGTTGTGTTCAAAGACACCCGAGATGACGGAAGCATTAAAAAACTAACAACATAAATAGTCCTGAAGTATAACTTATTGTATTATTTTGATAATGGTAGTATGAGATAGAAAATATTAAAAAAAATACACAAATAATTGGACTGTATGACGGTGAACAAATGCAGGGTGGTCAAATCTCAGTCCTACCAGACAGTATCAATCCATATTAATTCTCAAAAATTCATAACAAGACACATTAAATATAACAAATTTTGTACTCATACCTGTGCCAGTTGTAAAACCGTATTCAATGTCAGAAAAATCAGACCCCAAGTCATGAAGACATTTTAAAATTTGTTTTGGTGATATTTTTTTCTAGCCATTTTGATGTAGTCCGAGCCAATAAAAGCGGGACAATATAAAACGATATAATGTCTAGATAGGTCTATGCTAAAGCATAATGTCTAGATAGAGGGACAAATTGATATGGCGTACATAGGTAGGTAGGTAGCTTTTTTTTGCCAACCACAGTCAAGCAGAAACTAATGCATTTATTTTTGCATGGTTTGAAGCTTTTTGTTGAGCTTTTTGTTTAAATTTGTATATCAGGCGGTACACGCGTTGTCATATTGTGGCTGTATAAGTACATTACATAGAAGCCTACGTAAATCCGTATTAAGAAAATATTGTTTCCTCAAAAGGAACTTAATTATACTACTAATTTTGTTAATGACTTTTGTTGCCATGAATTCACCTGATAGGGAATTATCTAAATCACAGCCTAAATATGATACTTGAGTGTGCTGTTTAATTTTAATACCGTTTCGTCTCATGTCAATTTCATCTAGGTTTCTTAATTTTGGCCTGCTTCCAAAAACTATTGATTTGTCTTATCGTCGCCAAAATGAATACTGAGTTTGTTTTCCACAAACTAGTCACATAGAGAGTTAAAGTTCCTATTCATATTTTCCTCAATTACCTTCAAGTTTACATCCGTAAAAGTTAATGGCGTATAGTGTCTTTAAAATCATCTTATATCCACAACTGTGCATCAAAACATCATTTATATCATTATTTTTACATTGCAAAATTATTTATTAAATATATAATTATTTAGGATGCATATTTAAAAACATTGCATCAACGAAATTATTTGAAAAATTGCATTGCTAAAGGTTAGCACCTAGGGGCACCGCGACCAATGAAAAAAAAAGAAAGTAAAAGGGTCAGCTCAAAGACTATCTCTAAAAACGACAAAGTCAGCTAAATTTTGTTAATATATGCTTAACACTTTAAGAGTTAACAATTCGGAGGAACTTTATTGTAATAATACGTAACTAACAATTTATAATTATTAAATATTTTTTTTATTTTTTTCAAGGCTTTGTTCAAAATCATGGTAGTGTGAAAATATATATGTTATAAATCATTTTTAAAGGAGTCAATTAACTCATTTTTTCTCTAATCCAGATGCAAGCTATTGCGAATTCTCGTTATGTGTATAACATATGTGAATGACCGTCTCCCAAATGTAGTATTTGTAAATGGAATATCTTCTGCCATGGAGTGACAGTTAAAGATTTTAAACTTTGTAAAGGAGTAGCAAATGTTTGAATATTAAGAGAGTTGTGAGCAATTATAATAATCGTATAAGCAATTCTCTGATTTATCCTCAGGGTTTATGCTAAAGCATAATGTCTAGATAGTTCTATGCTAAAGCATAATGTCTAGATACAGTGAAAAATTGATATGGCGTACATAGATGGCTTATATAGTCAACTTATAACCACACCACATAAAACGTAGATCTACACATTTCGTTTAACGCCTAGACCTAGATAGTGATAGTGATAGGTTTAGGCTCAGCTTCTACTATTTTTAAAATCGTGCTCAGCTGTGCATCGAAAAAAATAAATTATATTAGTATTTTTGCATTACAACATTATTTGTATTATTATTTATTAAATGTATTGTTTTAACAATTGTGGAGCACTTTATTGTAATAATACATACACTAACAATTTATAATTTATTAAATATATAAATTATAAATTGTTAGTATGTATTATTACAATAAAGTTCTCCAAAATTGTTAAAACAATCGAGCTATATAATATCCATAAAATAAGGTTATTTAACTATAAAATTACTACATAAT
>JAUOBW010223766.1:0-12756 GCA_032360285.1 Lepidozona retiporosa | reverse complement strand
AGTTGCGGTACTACACCCCCTCGATGCATTAGGGGTACTACACCAACCTCAATGCATCCCCATTAAGTAATAGCAAAATAGCATGCATATTCAATTTAAAATTTTAAGTACATATTGCTGGTGTTATCAAAAATGGCGTCATAAAACGTTTTTGTTCAATTATATCAAGTTTCAAGTGGATTGCTATTTCCAATCAACCCTATTTTGAATGGGGGTTAAATTACCCCCCACCAAACTTTCTTAAATAACTTTGACGACCTTTTCGCCTAGTTTTGAAACGTTTTCACTTTTAATATTTATCTTTTAACTTTATGCTTGCAAACTTTGGTCATCATACGCCCTTGGGAAGGGGGCGTATGAAGTGGTGTCTCAAAGGGCGTCCAAAGAAAAAAATATATGAAAGATTTTTTCACCAAAAATGCCTAAAAATCTAATAAAAACATTGTATTTCTAATCTATATGTTGTGATGGACTAGTATACCAAATATCATAGTAAATAACTCTATTCAAAATATTTTATAGCCAATTTAGTGTCAAAATAGCGATATTTCGATATTTAGGAAAAAAATGATGACGTCATCAAAATATATATGTTATTGCTGTATATCAATGGTTTTTGGCAGGAAAATAGATGTTTTTTAATAAATAAAACAATTTGTGATATTTTTTCATATTTGACGTCAAATTCATAATTCATAATTAGGGTCAATTGTCAAAATTCAGTTGAAATCAGAAAATATAGCATTTTCCCAATCATATGCATAAACCGTATATAAAAATCTATTTTTGTTTAAAAGTTATTGTATTTGGAAACAAAAATAGTCAAAGTTAGCAAAAAATAGCAATTTTTCACTATAAAATGCTGACGTAAGCAAAAAAATTCAGATCTTTTTAAAATTTATTTTTATTTTTAGAAACTAGACATGTTGCACTCTATTCCCACCAAATATCAAGTTTATTTCTATACTCAGTCAGAAATTAACTGGGGGTAATTTTACCCCCATGCAAAATGGGGGTTTGAAAAAGCCCATGCAAAATAGGGTTAATTAGATCAGCGACCCCACTCCCGTTCCCATGTTATTCACCAGAAAGAAATCCCATTATTAATATGGGCCGTGTGCTATGATATATAATTCTTTCATCCCGCTTAACATGTTTAAAGACAGAAATCTTTTGATGGCAACTTGTTGGGTATTTAAAAAATATAAGAAAACAAAAAAGTTGCCACTTTTTTAATGTGCAGGTACTGAGATATTAGGTATTTTAAATTGTGACGTCACTATTACCAAAAAAATATTTTTTGCGCCAAAATATTTTAAACTGATGTTTTTCTATTGGGAAATTTTACGTTGATCACTTTTGGCTATAACGTCCATAGCAAAAAAATCAATGGTTTACAAGTTATTAAGCATTTATTAAATAGGTCACGTGACATGCCCCCCTGAGAATTTTGTTTTTGAAGTTATGTTTTCCTGCATTAAAATTTGACACTGATCATAGTTTGCTTCTACGGGAAAACCTCAAAATCAAATGTTTAAGAGATATCGCCACACCGTAATATTGCAAATTTAAAAGGTAAAAAACATTACCCAATTTTGCAATAAATTAAACATGTGACAACTTTTTATGGATTGATTTTGAGGTTTTCCCGTAAATCGAATTATGATCAGCGTCAAATTTTGATCTAGAAAAACATCACTTTATAAAATTTTGAGCAAAACAAAGAAACTTAGGGGGCATGTCACGTGACCTATTTATAAAACGCTTAATAACTCGAGAACCGTTGATTTTTTGCCATAGTCATTATAGACAAAAGTGATCAGCGTTATATTTACCATCTGAAAAACATCACTTAAATATTTTTTTTTGTAATTGTGACGTCATAATATAAAATGCCTAATATACCTGCAACATAAAAAAGTGGCAACTTTCGTGTTTTCTTACTTTGTTTAGATACCTAACTAGTTTCCATAAAAAAAATCTGCCTTAAAACATGTTAAATAAAAATCACTTTCTAGCCACATTTTTCAACCATAGCACACAACAGAGTTAAAAGATATTTAAAGACGATCGCCACGAAAATTAAAAAAAAACATTTAATCTATGTATGATTATTACATTATTTTGAAAGAGTACATTTTATGTGTTTTTCTTTTCCAATGTTTACGATACAAAATAATCCAAGATGGCCGCCAAAATTTGCAGAATCATTACAAACCGCGCGATTTGGATGGTGTGTATTCTATTTAACCCTATTAACACTGGGCTTTTTTTCTGGTGTAGTACTGGGGGTACTGGGGGGAGGCTGATTCGGCCCCTTTCATAAATCTTGATTGGAAAAAGCAATCCACTTAAAACTTTGCACAGTTAAAAACTAACATCCAATGAACATTTTAGTCAAAATTATTTTTTTGAAGTATGACGTCATTTTTGATGACGTCCGCAATATGTACCAAAAAATAGGCAAAAAATGCATTTTTTACCTTTCTGGCAGATCTCTTAAAACGGTAGGTTGTTGAATGAATATGTATATTTTTTTTCTATAGTAAGTAAGTTAATTAAAGGTTATATGTTTAGGAAAAAATCTTCAAATTTTTGGGTCACATAGAGGTGACTTCATACCCCCCAAAAAAATGTTTTGACCAAAAAAAATTTTTTTTTTACGCGAATTGGGTCGTTTAGAGCAAAAAAAATCCCACCTGTCAAAAACCGCCCTCCTGCCCAAATTTGGCCAAATTTCCCAAAAAAACAATTTCCCCCAAAAAGACGAAAGATGAAATTTCAGGAAAAGTCCCAAATTTTTATTAAAATTACGTTTAAGGAAAAAAAATTGACGACAATTTAAAAACACCGCGGGCACTTTCGCCCCCCCACCAGTATTAATAGGGTTATAGCGGATACTATTTCCAATCATTTTTCCTTGACAATGCCCCGTGTATATTTAAGCCATCTTCCATGATAAAAATCAAGCGTCACCCTAAGGTGCCAGTAATTTTATTAACTACACACGATATTAATTTCGTAAAACATTCCGCCTAGATATTATTTATGAAGTGGTCTAACATATATAGATTCCTGATAAGGGACCTCTTATAAAATATTGTATTGAAACACGCTCCATGTTAATCTGTTCATTTTCTTTATACAATGCGAAATCGCAGTTGGACATCATAAAAACGGAGTCGGGCTCAATCCATAGTAGGGCGTCGGTTGCATGTAGTGAAATGTGACAGTTAAAAAAAACTCCAAAGTTTACAAAACAATATAAAATGTTTTATTTACAGCTAGTTAAAATAAATTACTCAGTATGTTTAAATAAGAAATGATTAGCAAAAAAAGAAATATATATTGTATATAGTAATGTATAAATAACTGTTATGTTTAATCGAGGCCTCGTACAGCTTTAGGCGCCAGCGTGAGTCTCCGAGTAAGATATGTCTACAAGAAACGTCATGAATTAAAATATAATTATTCTGAATACGTTAGGAGAATTTAGATATTCATCAATGTGAAAACGTGTTTTTTGGTGTTATAAGCATTAATAAAAATATTATTATTAGAACTTTTCCCAAATTTATTAGTATAGTAAAATCTTCTAGTAATTTTGTTTCTACGAATATTACTCAACTTGATATGAAATTTGAGTTTTCAATATCTGATCAGTTTTTATTTTCTCCCAAACGTTATCAGTTTAAACCGAGCATTAATTTATTTATAACAGAGTTGTCGATAGATAGCCGACAATTATAACGCTACACTAGATTCTTGTTTTTAAAATACATAGTTAGATGAGAATAGCAATAGGGTTAAGAGCTAGCTGAACATAGAACAAATATTTTACTTTATATAAAAAAAATATGAGCGGTAAACGTAGACGTTCTGGAATTGTAGCTTGCGCAAAAAAAGCTCGTTTAAATTCAACAGTAAAATCTCTATTAAATATATCTGCTGAATCGGTTGCAGCGAATTTCCCGTATGGAGAAGTCGAGAAAAGAGTCACGTGTATACCAGGCCCTGTATTGGAACGGATACAGTATTACGCATTTCCACAAAATGAAGAAAGCTTGGAACTATATTCTTCGAATAAGTTGCATACAACCGGTACGGACCTAATGAAGCAACCTTTTCACACAGGCATGAAACTGTTTGAGGCAGGTGCAGTTTCTGATGTCTTACAAATCGGTAAGTGTTAATTTTCAATTGTCAAATACTTTGTCAGAAATCTGTCAGCATGGTTTTAATTTTAAAAACTACAAGTCTTGAGTGTTATTATTTATATTATTTTTAAAAATTCTGAAATGAACTCATAAGTTTTTTATAAAAATGAACATTTTCCATAGCGTGTGTGTATATTCATTTTTTTTTTATATTTTAATTTTTTTTACAAAGTAATTTAAGGAAATTGTAGGATTTACTTTTACTATAAAGTGGTCAGTTAATGGGAGAAATAATTATTTCTAAATACTCATTTTTAATAATAATCGTTTATAACAAACCGTTTATAAAAGCAAGTCTAAAATTGGTAAAAAAGTAAGACCATTACGAGAACAAGTTTATATATAGGCTTATTAGTTTCACGGGCACATTTATCTTAGGTTTTGTTTGCAGTACACGTTTTTGATGCTGTTGTTTTTTCCAAGAAAATTTTTAATGGCCTTATACTAAAAAACAAAGAACTGATGCTATTTCTGTCTCAATTTCAATATCAAGTCTTGTGCAATATGACAGAATATTTAATAAAAACAAACTTTAATGTTCAAAACTTTAAAAATTTAGTGAAAAGTAAAAAGGTGTGTATAGATGCATATATTTAAAAGCCATTGAAAAATCTTCATGAAGTGAAAGGTGCATAAATTTGTCTTTTGTCTAAAAATTCAACATTCTTAACTTTTTTTGAAATCAATTACTAATTTATTTTTTAAAAAGACGTGTCTGTTCAAAAAATTTCCTTTAACTTATTAAACAATTTAGGGCAAAAACACTTTTAAAAATAAGGGATGAATCTCGGTTCTTTTAGATAATTATTTTAATAAAAATATTTTTTATAAAATTATTTATGTTGATGTGTAGCGATAATATTTCAAATGTATGATTAAGAGCTAGCATGTGATTCATAATGAGTTTATATATATAATTTATCTGCATCTATAGATACTTGATAAAAAGTTAACAAAACAACCACGATAAGAAAATACAGATTTGAAACAGCTTGGTCATAAACGTATGCAAAGTAAATAAATTATATAATTTCACAAATAAATTATATATCATTGAACTAATTAAAAATTTATATTTTTGCAAGAATTTAAAATTACATAGATTTTTTTTCATAATTTTCTATTTATCAAATCAAGGAACTTTAAAAATGTTCATGAAATTTTTTTGATTATTTTTTTTACTTTCGTCGTAAATTCTAACATTTGTTTCCAAAAAAAGTAGTCTATAGAGAACGCTATACAGGAAAATAAATTAAGTACCACATAACAAAATCGAAAATATCGTTTTTTAGGAAATATAACAGACGGATAACATTGTTAAAAAAGAAAAACGAAAGCACAAAGAAATATTTTTCTTTGGTTATGTTAAAAAAACAAGCATTAATAAATACACATATCACAAAACAAATTTAAAATAAAACAAATATTTTTGGAATTCGTTTTTTGAGGTTGAGGTTAGTCCATATTTGTTTGTCATCGCGAATATTTATCTAGTAGCATAACGATAACATATTTTTAAACCACTTGTGAAATTCATGTGAAAAATAAACATGTGAAAAAGCATGTGAAAAATCATTTAAATTCAAATATTTTCTCAACTGTATTTGTTCGTGTTGATTCACGATTGAAGCTTAACGAGAAAGGAACTTTTTTTATTGTATTCAGTGGTGTTCAAATTTCAAATGAATAATCAATGATAAACACGAGTGAATATGTAGATTTGAACTTATATTCAAAAGAGCTTTCAAGTTTAAAACGTTTACCAAATTTAGATGATTTTAATTACTTTTTTTTTAGTTGAGATATTTTTATTTTATTGCCAAAAAAGCAGTTTATTTTATAATTACAATGACAGCTATCCAGTTATATGAAATATAATGTTTTTATATCAGAAAAAGGAAAGCTAGGTTCATTATCATAGGTCTTATTTTTCAAAGGATTGAAGCCTAAACTGTTCTCATCTTATTACACGCTTTAATACTACTCATAAGAAACCCAACACACGACTTAGTACTATATGGGTTTCTTATTCTAGATCATTCATTTTTAATATTTTACTTGTAAATATTTCTTCTTAAGAGTTTCTTACTTTAAAATTAAAAAAAATTAAAAACAATTAAATAAAATGCAATGAAACAAATTTTTAACTTAAATAAAAATATAAATCACAAAAGTTTTCTTTAAAAATTACAAGGATGCGCTTACACTGTGCTTAAATATTTTTAAAATATAAACTCTATTAGGAAGGTTAAATAAAAAAGACATTTTGATTAGTTTAACAAGTTATAAAGGAAATAGTAATTGAAACTTAAATAGATTATATATTCAATGACACCAAGTTTCAAGATGATCTTATATGTTAACAGTTAATTCCAGGACTTGCTGTATATACTATACTAATATCCATCAGGATATTGAAAGTTTGTTGTGGGTGGCCTATTAAGGCCGGAATTAGACCATTGATTTAGTGAAAATCACCTCTAATCGTCAACAAGAATATAAATAACCACGTTTTTTAATTTAAAACATCCAATACATTTTCACCACTACTTTATATTTAAAACTTATATACTATTATATTTAAAGATACTAAATATAAAAATAGATTTACTAACTAATCAACGGTTAAACGCATACGTTTTTTATTACAAGAAAGTTTATTACTACTGACTGACACTTTTACCAACGTCTGAAAACATGTAAAACCAGGAAATATGAAAGTGAAAAAATTAAGGCGTTGCTGGCTTATTCTTATTTTCTTGTTAATTTTTTACCAATTTAAGCCAAAGTGTTCTTATAAAAAAATATGCGTAACTTTAGAATTTGAAACAACTTCAGGGTTTGGGCATTGAATATAATTATGGTGTCCGCCCCCCAAAGTGAAGAGAAATTTTTATTGTGGAGTAAGAAATTTTTGAGCTGAATAGGGAGGGGGTGGTAAGTCTACATGGGGGAGGAGGATTGTAAATCTAAATAATACAATAGCAGATACCCTTTTCTGCCAATTACCTAAATTTACAAACAAAATTTTGTGATAATTTATTTTTTCAAGTTGTGAGTGGTTAAAGCAAAGCAAGCTATTGAATCACATCCATTTACATTTTAAAATGTAAAAAAAAACAAACTAAAATGATAGCTGTACTATGTCAAATATCTTTCTACCTATTTAAAGCATCAAATTGTCTTACTTAGTCATTTTGTCTGAAAAAATCCTTTTATTTGAGTGAAAAATTTCTGAAATTAAAAAGTAATTATTCATCAATTCTGAAATTAAAATGAGAAATAAAAGGGATATACGATGGTTATCTGCAAAACAACAAACAAGTCACATAGAAATTACGTGTAAATATCTTAAATTTTAAAAACGTTGAATAACAAAGATATCGTTGGCCTGGACGAGAGTTTATTTATAAAGCTCTGTATACACTCCTGCGAATATTATTGAATCAAATCTATTCGTACACGCAGCTGCGCCCGAAGTCCTTTTCTAGCATAAATAATCTTCTTGCATAAATCAATGTTTCAATAATGAATTCAATTTGAAATGTTTGAATACATGTTGTAGAACAGTGTCAAACCTGATGGGTTTTAGCACAGTAAAACAGTGTTAAAATATATAAATGAATTTCATCTATTTAGGGAAATTTGCGTCACTGATTTCACCAAGGGATGTCATTCAATAGTCTGATTTGCTTAAAACACTCACAACTTGATACTATAACTAATAAAGAAAAGTGTGTTTGTAAAAATAACTCTCTTATCCATCACAGTGTTTCTCTGTGGAATGCAACGACGAGTTTTAAATTTTGAGTAAAGGACACAATTCTAAAAGTCTTGTTGAAAGTATTACAAAGGCACTTTCTTAAATTCTATGTTGACATCTCTGATTTTTACAACTTTTTTTTTGTAATCAACCGTTTTATTTCCACTAAACTTTTTATAAGACAAGTTTTTTGTGACGTTTTTGTAACTCCGTAGCTTTAGTGGTTGCGCGCTCGGCTTGTACGCCAAGGTAAAAAAAGAAAGTTCCTTATAGGAACGCTGAGGCGTTCAGCTATTTGACAACACAATAGGTGTATTGTTTAGACCAATGAAAAGAAAGAATATCTTCAGCCTCAGAGAAAAGTCAGACGTTCTTATAAAAACAACGTGCAGTTATTTTGAGTCGAGGCTAAAAATTTCTACTGTTCTAAACAATATACCTATTGTCTTCATTCAAATATCTGAGCCTTTGAGATTTATTTAATGGTAAATATAGTTCTCAATATAAGAAAATATTTCTTATAAGTCACTGAGAAAAATATTTCTTAATTTAAGATTTATGTGTTATCACAAGATATAATGCAACTGTGGTATAATTAAATTACATGCCTATTCAGATTGTTAATAACGAACCTAATAATAACGTAATATATTGTTCCATCGTGCTGTTGATGGCGCATTGCGATATAAGCGATATTTATCTCACTTCTCTGACTTCTCTGACTTCTCTGACTTCTCTGACTTCTCTGACTTCTCTGACTTCTCTGACTTCTCTGACTGAAACCTCAACATTTTATCAAACATTTTCATCGAAATTATTTTTTATACGCAACTATGTTTTTATTATTCCCACTTCTAGAAGTTGATGTCAACATCAATATGTTTAGAGTTGTTTAGCAGATGTCATAAATCTACAGTTGTCAGCCTTACTTGCTTGGCTCTAAAATTTGCGCAAAAGTCGGTCGGTCGGTAGATATTATTTTGGTTGCCAATTACTTTTCGTAGAAAATGCTTTTGATATATATCTGCCTTAAAATCCATAAAGTGACAAACATAAGTCCAGGTTAAACTTTCCGATAAAACGTTTAAAAGCTTAGTATGTAAGTTTGTTAGTTTGAATTGGAAGCAACGTTTCCGTTGTGGTAAATAAGTTAATTGGGTAAATGAAAGAAGCAGTAATCCTTCTAAATTATTTTAATTTGCTTTTTATCCAGACTTAACCATTTTAATAGAAAAGGAAGCAATAAGTACATTTCATTACGAAATTAAATGAAAGGGCGTTACTCTTTTATATAAAGACTTTAATATAATTCTACAAAGTTTAAAGGTGGGTAAAATACGTAAACTATAATAATATAAACAAATGAAACATATTGGCCCTGTATATTTCTGTAAATTATAAAACTCACAAATATGGAATAATAAATACATGAATAAAAATCTAACCTGATCCAGCATGGTGGTCAGTGCACTATACTTAAAATCCGAGGATCCCGGGTACGATCCCCGGGTGGGGAGTCAAAGGGTTACATTTTTATTCATGTATTTATTATTCCATATTTGTGAGTTTCGCAATTTACAGAAATACAATCATTTATCAGTATGTTTTGTATATTTCAACATTTTCAAGACATTTTCAATAGCTATTTACACTTTATTTATGATTTTACAAAAAAAAAAAAAAATAATAATAATAAAACTTAAACCTAAATTCGCTATATAAGTATATGTTTACACTACAACGAATTTCAAATGACGTAATCAAGCGCCAGATTGTTAGTCGTGTCTACAGACTCACTTATCAGGGCTCCCTGCTAAGCTAGGTTAATAAATAAGAAATAAAATACAATGTCGCCGAATGCCTGTTTCAACAATCACGTGATTTAAAGTAGACGTATATGTATTAATTATGCATATTGGATGAAAGCTTCAATCTTGATCCTCACTGCTGAAGTATGTAGATAAGAGAATTACTGTTAGCGCGAGTATTATAAATTGGGTTGCGGCGACTTACTGTGTCGAATGATGCTTGTTTCCTATTTTTAATATTTATGCGATTAGTTTGTCCCCGTGAGTTAATCGCTAAAACACTGGAAATCTTGTTAGTGCGTTTTATACAGATTTACCACTCAGATTAACTTTTATAAGTAAATCTTACTTATTTTAAGTAAAACCAACTAACTAGATTTTTTATTACTCGAGTTTCACTGTTTTTCCACACATTTTAGAAATAAGGACCTAGTCCCTTTATTTGTCTCTGCCACTTCAGTATTTAGGTGATTTTAATATCTTGCTTTTTGTTTAGATACTTTTTATTTTATTATTGCTTTTACTTTATTTTTAAATTTTATTTGTTGGCAATAAAACCTACCTACCTACCTCGTATTGCCTTATAAACTCGAACGACTCGAACGAAAGGGGTGGCTTACTTTAGGACCTAAATGGTAAGTCACTGAAATTAAGTCATTTGAAGGTGTAATATTATGGCGCAATAACTAGGGTCGTTATTTGAAGGGTAAATTTATTCCGCATTGGTTTCTCTTTGAAAGAAAAGTGTAGTCATGTCGAGGCTAAAATATTATGAGAAAATCGAAATATTCTGTTTACCCTTGCCGTATAAAGATAGACAATTCCAAATGAAAAAAAATATCAAAATCCTATTTTTACGGTTATTATAGCTTTAACTTCTCGAATAGATTTCACATCATAATCTCAGATGTTGTTAATATCTGCCGAAACATGTCGGAAATGTATTAACGTTATATTCTTTATGTTAACTTTTAATCCAGATGAAAATGCATCGTAATTACGACAAACTCAAGCTCTCCTTTGCGGTAAATTTACAATTTCAAATGGTTTTAGATTCTTCTTCTAAGCGCGGTATAATTATATAATAGGAGTGGAAATCCTCAAGCCTACCACATCTTTTTGTTTTATTATTAGCGGTATTTTGTATATCGGCTTAAAACATAAGATCTTCATTTCTTTATAATTTTTAGTATTTCATTGGGTATTTATATATCATTGTAATATATCTTTTAATAACTATATACTAGATAATATTTTTTTTTGTACATCAAATATTTAATTTCTGTTTGCTAAAATGGTAGACACGGCGGCGGCATCGTGTGTTTTCTTTAAAGAAGGAGAAAACGAATATATTTAACAGCACTCGTTAAACAGTGGAAATCTCGTTAAAGTTGATGTGTTGTCTATTGTTGCGTGGACCCCTGTAGATAGTTAAGTTATCTATACGCCGTCTGCTTTATAAAAGCCAATTGACAAGAACAAAAATCAATCATCGTCTAAACAATACCTACTTTAAAACAAACACGCTAGCGATTTCAATTCTTTAGTGACGTCATTAATTGTTGAGACATTCGCGGTACTTGTTTGTTTATTATGGACGCGGCATTTTACACGAAACTCGTTTACATTGTTCAAATATGGATTTCATTATATCTGCTTACGTACGCTTTATTTATTAATATAAAGGGTGAGCTATAAATACGTGTGTGAACAACCGCGCGAGCATCTCTTTAAAAAAGTCTTTGTGAACAAATAAAATGTAATTAAGGTTTTAGCAATATTGAAATCTTCGCTAAGGAAAATAATGGAAAACTGAGGACATTAGTCGGGTGCCTCTCTCATGTTTTATATTATTCTTAATACTAAATAAACATAAATACTTTAAAATAACTTTCGTATTTGTTTTGATAAGCCCTCTCACCGTTACCTACCACCAACATTGCTTGATGTAAACCAAACACGTGCTATATAACCTATATTCTAAGCGTGACATTAACAGTTTGCAAGGTTTAGCGTCTAATACATATCCAGCTGATATAGGTTTTACATTTACCTACTAAAATTGACATTCTAAATCTTGTTCTCAAAGTATGGTCAAATTACCTCTAGTGAACCCCCCTGGGGGTACTCCCTTAAGGAAGATGTGCCGCCAATATATTTACGGTCGTAAGAAATGAATTTAAATACATACCCGTTTATAACGGATTTATTTAGTTCCAAAACACAATGATATTCTAATTGTATCCCGCTTATAAGGGATAATTTCAAAAACAGTGATATCTTACTTTTTTATATGGATATGAAAAACACACCCGGATGTAAAAATATGTCCGCTTTTAAACCTGTACATATTTTATAGGCGGAACATCTCCGTTCTACAACTTTGTTCAATGGTGGTCTGGCCGAGGGGATAAGGCACTTGACATAAGACTCAACGGGTCGGGGGTTCGAACCCTATCTGTTGCCACAATTTGCTGGATAAATTAGATATAAACTATAATATTCATATATTCGCAGGCGATCCAGGTCAGGATAGATAATCGGGATCGGATATTTAATCGGGGTCAGTTTGGTAACGGGTAATAATTATAACTAGATATACATTTTTCTCATATTGTTCTAGCATCTTTAAAAACAGATGCATATTTAAAAAACTTTGCATCAACTAATTACTTGAAGAGTTACATTATCATAAAACATTACGTAGTAATTTTATAGTTAAAGAATCTTATATTTTATTTTATGGATAATTTATAGATTCATACAATATAAAAGTAAATAAGTAAGTGAAATCACCCGTTTGCGCTACAGATAAGGTTAAGATATCGAAATCGAAACGAATCGAAATCGAAAAGTTAAATACAACTTGTTTTTTTTTTTTTTTTTTTTACTATATTTTTAATAGATTTAGTAGTTTTTTCCAAAATTTATGATCAAAAACGGATCCCGCATTTTTTACCTTAAAAAA
>JAUOBW010223655.1:0-12758 GCA_032360285.1 Lepidozona retiporosa | reverse complement strand
CTGGAACCCCCAATGCAACTGTGAACATTTTCAGAATATCTGCGGACAAACATACAAACAAACACACTAATAAATAAATGAAAGAATGAATAAATAAATTAATGAATGAATGAATAAACAAACAAACAAACAAACAAATAGTATATTTATTTTGAAGAGAGTTTTCGATGCCGCCGCACATTTAGCAAGATCTGTAATTTATTAGGCGGTTTTGCCATCTGCCAACCGGTTTAGGCCAAAAGGGATGGATAATTATCTCATTGGTCCATGTAGACAAGGTGTGGACACAAAATACAAACTGAGAAAATATTATAAAATTGAGTGAAAGATGTACTCTAAATTTTAGGCGTATATACGTTTATCCTACTTATAATGACTGTGTTTGTAATCCCAATATCACAGCATGAACCAATCTCCCATAGTATGTAGGATCACAAGTATCACGACCGACTTAAAATTGTGAAAGTAATTCTAATTAGAGAGCCACATAATAGAATGAAAAATGACACATGAACAAAATTCCAACAGACTCTATGACATCACAATGATATAAGAAATTTTGGAAATAGCAGTTCTGATATGAACTAAGTAAATATTTTTATATCATCATGATCCAATCAATGTATGAGTTAATTTAGAAAAAAATCAGAACTAAAATTAGTTCACATTTAGCAGCCCTCCTTTTAGACAAACTAATTATTTTTCTAGCTCAGTGATGTCATAGATTTATTTTATGTGATAAGTTTCACGTTCACTTTTATAAAATATAACATATCTAGGGAATAAAAAAATATTTTTTAAAAAACCATAGTACTCCATTTCGGAAGCCGTTTATTTTGAACCCAACATGCAAAAGCACTTGCGGGTTCCTTTAACAGTTTTGAAATAATATGTATTTCTGAAGGCTTAGATCTGATCATCCATCCAACATAAAACGCAGTAGTACTTTTATCGTTCTTCTATTCAATTAGACGATCAGCTAAATCTCTCCTACCTGCTTTTGAAGAGACTTGTAATATAATAACCTTAGAAAGTTTTATTTCAAGTTTTATTTTTGGCAATTTTAATGCAAAATGCAATAAAAAGTTTTGTACAATAATTTTACAAATGAGTAAATCATGAAAATTCAAATTTATAGGAATAAGTCATACATCAACAAACATGAGTATTTAGAGGTCTTGCAAAAATCTTGGTGGCCGGGCAATGTGTCACACCTAATATCTTGTAAATGGAAAAGGTTATGCAGATTAAAATATAGGTTACATAATCTAAAAAGGAACATTATTGAATGGTTCTTTTGAGAATAAAAGTTATATTTTTACAAATGACAACATTTTCTGAGACAAGACTGTCTTGTCAAAAAAGCTGGATCTAATTTAGTGTCAAAGTGACCACAGGAGTAGTAGACTAAAAAAGCATAAATTCTAAATTATTAAACCAAGTTTGGTAATCTTATTAGCTTGTATTATGTTGATATATCAAATTCAAAGTAAAACACAACAAAAATAATAGTTTGGTCAAATTTTGACTACGGGCTTTACTTGCGAACCTGAAAATATTGAAATCTGGCGGCGGACCGTTCTCAGAAACCGCTAATATTATCCTAGCAGTTTTGGTTGATATTTATCATGTACCTAAAAGATAAGAAGAATACCAAATAATTATCTAGTAATATGCATTTTACTGAAAACTTTATGACCACAACATTACTAGACAAACAATGGTTATTTTTCTTAACTTTTAATTTAACCTTTAATTTAGCGTTGCAGGTAGTAGAGGAGGGGATAGCCCTTAAACATATTCTTCATAAGTTATCCAAAAGAAAAACCCTAATATCTTTCTAACGGGCCATACATGTCTGAGCTATTATTGGTCGGGATTTTAGAAGAAAAATCCTAAAATTCCTAAATATTTGGCATGTGATACATGACAAAAAATGCTGACGTCATCAAAACAGAGTCATCATCATAACCATTTTTTGGTAATCATCTTTTCTTGAGTTGTTCTACATGCATACCAACTTTCAGCACAATAGAATCATTATTTTGGGTTTTAGACAGGGAGTAATTCCCCCATGAAACGAACGTACGTGAAATACTCAATGGAGATTACACTGTAACTGGGGGCAGGTCACAATTATTTAAAAAATAATTTTCGCGTGTATTTAATTTTGCGAGGCCACAAAAATTTTAAATAAAAAACAGTTTTTTTATCAGAAATATGCGATTTTAATGAAAATTGGAGATTATTCCAAAAAAATATTGATTTCGCGGGTATTAAATTTGAAGAACGACAACTCCAAAGCATATTTCGCGTGGACTTAATTTCGCGAGTGAATGCCAAAAACACGAAATACGCAAAATTAACACGCGAAATTCAATACACTTAAAGTACTACATATTCTAGGTAAAAATGTATTATAAATACATATAATTTTTTCGGTAAAATCGTTCTATTCGTTTTTTCATCAAGGTCCCACAGTATTTATTAAAAACTGAATAAAAGGTCTACACAGTTAAATATCTATAGATTCAAAGGATCTGCTGAGTTAGTGTCTGCATTTGAAATGTCTGAACTCCTAAAGATTTGCATAGTTTTAAGAGTTATAATATCTGCTTTATATTGACCCTATAATGTATTATACTTATTATTCAATATAATTTAAGAACATAATATTTAACATAAATTTGACATTTATATTAACCAGAACTTATTTGTATTATTTTGTTAACTAACCATAATCATTAGAAACCTCCTGACAACCAGAAACTATCTCATTAGTTGTGGCCGTTATTGTCATGTATTTAATTCCACTGCGCAACATCAACACCGCTAGTACGTGGCCACCAAATATAGGAGTCAATGTTTGTGTATATCACGCTACGTAATCATCCAGCTTTATAGCGCAAAAGCTGCTAGAAAATTGTGATTTTGAGGATAGAGAGAAAGATTTTAGGTGGCCCTGAACCCAAAATAATAGATATAATAGGGTATATAGCAAACATTTCCTATGATAACCTATTTAAACTCTTATATGGCGATTCTTCTTTGTACTGCGTAGATACCAATGCGTCGATTCCCAAATTCATCGGTGGTCTGGCCGAGCAGGTAAGGCGCTTGACATAAGAATCAAAGGGTCGGGGGTTCGACCCCCAGCTGTAAAACTTATCGATTTCGATGCTATTTTCGATTTCGATCTCTTCAGCTTATCCGTAGCACAAATGGGTGCTTTAATTAAAACCAGCACTACCCGTCTGGAATAATTTTCTAATAATTTAATAATTGACAATTTGTCGGTTACCACGTTAAACGAGAAGGACCCCGGCAACGAAAAACAAAAAGAAGGTTGCAACCTTTTTTTCTCAAAAGTTTTATTTTTGTTTGACTTGAAACTTTTAAGATGTGAATTGTAATTAATTGCTGCAGGTTTTTGATGAGCCAGGATTTCCCGTAAAAGTAAGAGGGTAATTGATGAAACTTCTGGTATAGGTCATATCGTATCATATCATATCATATATTTAAATTTTTAAATCTTCTTGGTCATATCGAGTGAGTTGAATATAAGTTTAATAATTTTTCTGTTAATGTACTCCGCTGAGCCGTACAGTATCAGATGGTGTGGTAGTTAAGTCACCTACCTAAATGGCTGAATTTTATGGAGACATATTTAAGTATTATCTTTCTTAAAAAAATATGGATTACTTCAGCAAGTATTTAATTCCCTCGAAAGCTGACGCTCAAAACTCAAACCGCATCACATCATATATAAACAGTTTAGAAATACAAAAACTATACCTTTGCTTTGAGTTCCTTTTCTTGTCTTTCCAGCACCTCCATTTTGAAATTTTTAGGGTTGGCAGAATCTAAATATTATTAGAGAAACGTATATTTTATCAAATAATATCCATAATATAAGATTTTTTAACTATAAAATTACTACATAATTGCATGAAAATCACCTCTCTAGGAAATATTTAACAAAGGCGTTTTTCATAATAAAATAGACTGATACTGTAATACTGTAAAAGAAATAAACAATGAACTAACCGTTGATTAATAAAATTGGTTCAAGAACAAACCAATTAAGTGTGAGTTTGTCAGCAACAGAGGAAACACCGGAGGAAACCCTTGTTTCAAAGTTAGCTAAAACACATTTATTCATATGACGACACTTAATTAAACGAAATTAATTCTGATTATTTATTCAGTAACTTCTCCGGTTTTTTATATAAAAATGCTTTTCTTGAAGGCATAGTGGACATTTTTTTGAAATATTGTTATATGATGGTACTGTTTTGAAAATAGATCATGTTAATTTTGGAGTTATTTTTACTTTTTCCTTCATTTTCCAGACATAAGCAGAAAGGATTTTTTAAATAAGTTTTATTTTTGAAAGATACTTTGTGATTATCTTATTAGCATGACCTTCTGTAAGTCCAATATAAACTGTTGCTGGTTTATTGGGATTCGACGCAATACATTTATAAATTATGTTGGTGGCTCCACAATTTCCGACCATTGGACAATCTTATTTTTTTCTGCAATTACAGTCAAACTAAGCAGTTTAAATTTTCGGAGTCAACTTATTGTTGTGAGTTTTTATAATTGTTTATAAACTAAATTATTTTGAAGATTTTGATAATTTTCGAATTTTTAAACGTATTAGTGCGCTGTTAAATTAATTCCTATGCCTTCCCTGTTTTTTGCGCTTGTAGTGTGGATTATACCGGATATTTTCCCCGGATAGAAGGTGGGCACGTTTCCCCCAACATTATTTACCATTAATCATGATTTTTGAAATTTTATGTTCTTGTATCACAAATAGCATTGCTCTATTTTATTATATATTAAATATAAACTATTAATATATTAAATATAAAAAAGTGAAAAGTTTATAGGGGTCTGGAACTAGTCAACCACGCCATATTCATCGATTTTTAATTACAAAATCATTCCAAGTATTAATATTTACATACGGACCAAAAATCATTTGAAACACAACAATGCTTTTCAAATTACAGGTGAAAGAGTCTCGAATAACGAAAATTAAAGGGCATTCAAAATTTATTATTGCGTTTAAAAATCTTGAACGGTTCAATAATTCTTCGTCATTCTTTATTCTCTTTAATTTTAATGTAAGCTAAACTTTTTTTCAGACCTCATGCACCTGTAATTCAAGTTAACTATTTAAGTTAACTATAATCAAAATAAGTATGAATTAACTTACTTAAACTATCAGCGCAACCTACTTAAATGAAGAATAAGCTAATTAAAAATAGAAAAACTTTTTTACAGATATAACATCAAAATATTTTAATGTAAATTTTGTATCTAAGATACACACAATAGTTTTTCATGTGGTTACTTTGCATAAACTATAAATATCATTCAAATAGAGACCGCCCTCTATTAATATTCTCCCTAAAAAAAAACAACGAAGTGGTGAAACTGTCTTATGTATAAAGCTAAAACCCCCAACAAACCAGACTCAAACAGCTGTGAACCCATGGCGGAAATTGAAACACGAATTTGTAATATTAAATAACTACATCCATGTCTTAAATACAGAACAAATATTTATTTTCTACCAACTAAATGTCTATAGAGGTATTCGTATAGAAATCCACAATAGTATATATTGGTAAGATCTATATGCTGATTGCTTGAAAATATCGTAATCCTTTATCATATAATAGGACATACACACACATATGCATCCTTATTGAATTCATACAATGGGATCTATCAATGAAATCATTCCTCAAATATTAACAGATTTCTACATTGGTATCAAAATAGAATCGCATTCGTCCACGTTGCTATGTACATAATGCATCTACAACAGGAGTAAATTTAATTTTCTAATTATACGCCCCTGGATGGGATGGACCATAGTTTCTAGAGGAGTGTCAACCCCCTTAAAAAGCTTCACACCCCTTTTGGTGTTACCACCCCTCCTTAAAATTGAAAAATCTCACCCCACCCCATTTTCGCTAAACCCCCTAAAATTTTGAAATTCACAGATATCCCCACGAACTCTTAAAAATTTAATAAAAAGTTGAAATTTAGCAAAAATGAATATAAAGTGTAATACTAAGATAAAATGAAATACATAACAAAAACAATAACAAATAAAAAAGTTATACTAAAGGCAAGTGTAATATTAAGAAATATTAAATACATGATAAAAACAATAACAAATAAAAAAATTATGGTCTTGAATTATTTTTTTAGTTTAACCAAAGTTAATTTCTTGGATATAAAATCTTTATAAATTCTCCCCTATAAAATCGAGTTGACCCCTTTTCGGGTCATTCCCCCTCCTAAAATCGTAGATTTTCTCATACCCGAGGCCCGGGGGTGGGGAATCTACCCAGGAATTTTTCCTCCGGGGAAGGGGGTGAGGACAGAAAAATTGTCTATATACTTTCGTTCTTTTAAATCATTATTTTTGTAATTTAAATGCTCTTATTACACAAACGCACTTCTTCTGTTTCAATTTAATGCATATAACTTAAGATCTAACCATCATTATCTAACTAATAAAAATTGCAATGCTTCTGATAATGCACATTATCGGGAATAGAAAAAGTCTTAGCCTGTGTTCCAGACCTTATTACGATTTTTAATACTATGAACTACATACAAGCGATAGGGAGTCGTAAAACATTTGTAAAATATGATAAATCAAGTATTATACTAGCACTCGTAGTGGGTGACTTTGCAAAGAAAAATATCCTGAGGTCGACATTATACATTATACTAGCACTCGACCAACTAGTGGACACGAACATAATAAGCTAACCTTAAAGAACTTATAAAGAAACTACAGTATACTGAGTTAAATAACGAAACATGCCTTTTTTTGAAAAAACTTTCCTCAAATATTTTCTGATAGTCTTGAAAATATTTCCGCTCCACCGATTTTATATTTTATGTAGACTAGCATAGTCACTCTTGTGCTTTACAGAAATTCACGGGAATGTGTATTGGCGCAGACTCATTCAAGTAAGTTGCCACGCAAAAAGCAGAGACTGTTTAATATTCTATAAATTTTAAGAAATTCATAGCAGAACGTTTAGCTGAACTGTGTGGAGATATCGACATAATAGTCAAAACATTCAATCATATATTTTTTTTTTTCAAGAGAATATACAATTTTTGAGAACAGTAAATGCTGAACTGAGGAATAAACAAACAATAACACTGCGACAATCTCAGATTTATCCAAATCATGTAGTAGTGGCTCATTGGTTAAGGCGCTGGACTCCCGATTAACTATAACAAACAATCTCCAATTACAAAAAAAGAACTCAGTCGCAACCTACTCAGTGTAGTTAAGGTAATGTCAAAAAGCTTGCTGGTTGAGGAAAACATGTATATGTGTGAAATATTTTTTAAAACCTCCTTAAATATGTTGTTATTATGGTTCCAACGAGTTTGAGACAAAATCTTGTTCAGAACTTGGTTTTTTATTGTTTTGGGGTATTTTTTAACAAATCCGGGGGTTATAATTTTTTTGAATAAAATTTTAAATGTTATCTTTAGTCATTCAAATTCGTTGGATCATTTTACACTTTGGTATCAGGTGTTCTAAAACCTTACAATTTTCACAATAAACTAAACCCCCGTCGAGCAAAACTATGGGTAATACATCATTTTTTCCCGGTTTCTGGTAATAAATCGTTACAAAAGAGCGTAAAACATCTTGAAATACGATTTCATTATAGTAATTAATTTTTACTACTTAAAGACATTATTTATTCAATTAAATTATCTGTATGAGATAAAATACCAATTTAAAAATAAAACCAACCCCCGTCTTTTGATAGTTTATCCTCTATAATTCCCTAAATATAGGATATTTAAAAAATAAACAAACGAATACAAATTTGTATAGATATCCTCCAGCTGTTTTTTGAAAAATATAGATAGGGTACAATTTGACCTCTCACAATTTAAAAAATGTTAAAATCTATCTAGCACACCGAGCGGTTTTTTAAAAGGCAGTTTAAAATACTTTAAAACACAATATTAGACTCAAAATAACATATATTATAGGAGTAAAGCATACTAGACAACATCAAAAATCAAAAGTGAATATAAAATCGCCCCTAAAACGCTTTCACGGGGTGGTACCTGCGCAAACATGTGTCAACACATAACGGTACATCACAGTCATTATTATACTGATAATTTGTTTCCTTTCTGTTTTTTCTTGTAACAAACAACACATATCTTTGTTGGATATTTTTTGGAATTTACGTCTTTAATATGGCTTGGAAAATCTTTACCGGGTGGTTTGACTTTTCCTGACAATTTCTAATAATTTATAGCGGTTAATTTGCAAAAAAATAAATTTTTACCGGTGACTTAATTTTGACCGTTTTCGGGGCCCGGTAGTGATATTTTGGTAAAAATAGGCAAAGTTCATGGTTAAGTAACTATTTATTACTATAAGTATGCATAATAATGCTTTGCATAGTAGTTGTTCCCTCCTTCTTCAACTATTTCCAATTAATTTTATAACATCTGTAAGGATGGCAGATTTATGACGCCCATAATTACGGCAATTTTAACTATAAACTTTTTAACTATGTTTAATCTATATAGGAGAAGAAGTGTGCCAAATTTCAGCCAAACTGGGTGTTTCGAAACGCCGTTTTTGGGCACTCTGCCCCTGTTTCCGGCCCAAATTTTTGAAGTTGGATAACTTTTTAACCATAAGAGATATCAGGCTGAAATTTTCAGCATAGATAGATCCTACTAAAAGCTTGCGCTGGGCTAAAAATCAGTTTCTTAAATTCTTCAAGGACTGTCATTGACCGATTTTAGTGATTTTCTCAAAAAGGTGGACTTTGGACCTAAAATTACGCTATTTTGAATATATTTTTTTTTCAGAAAATATAATCCTTTACCTTTCATATGTCAAAAACCGCATACAAAAATCTCTTAAAGAAAATCTTTTAAAAAAGAACGGTATTTTGGCCAAAAAAATGATGACATCATCATTTTTTCCGCCATTTTGAAATTTTTTGCAAATTTTTTTTTTTCAAAATGTAGATTAGATCATGGCCTACCTGTGTAGAAAATTTTATCAAAATCGAAGTATATTAAGGGACTTTTTATAGGGGGGGCTACCGAGCCCCCCGGTCTTTAGCGCTTTTGAAATAGCCCGGTCTGGATAGGATTAAAGTTTGAACGAAATTGCAATACACATATTTTTTTGGATTATAGTAGTTCGTAAAGATATCTAGTATTTAAAAATATATGGTTTCAATAATTTTTCACTTTTTGATGTGGTCAGCATTTGATTACTTAAATTGGTTAACCCTGACACAAAAGGGGTTACATTTTTTTAGCTTAATATAATTTAGTTTTATACCATTTCAGAAAATTTTGAATTTTAGTGATTCAGTTAGGAGGCTAATTACGGAAACATACCCAAAAATCTGAAAATAATTCTGACATTAGCATTTCCTCTTGACTTTAAAATTAAAGATTATTTAATTTTCTTCAAAGTATGTGTGATGACCTTTTGAATGAGTAGTCAAACATTATCGTAGTATATTTCATTTAGATTTAATCACAGATTAGTTTTAGACTAATTTTATGACCATTTATTGCTGATTTTACTAATAAAATATGTGGATAGTTCTTTCCCCACTCTTGTACATTTACCGTGAATAAAATACCTTGTGCCTATAGCACTCCAGGAAACAGAAAGTTGAAAAAAAAACTAAAAATAAAGAGGGTTTAATAGAATAATAAAAGATTGGATCGATACCTAACAAAATATCAAAAATCGCAAAATGCTGAATGATCTGGAATCGGACTAAAAAGTCTTGAAATTATTTTTAAAAGTACAGTTTCTCTCTGTAGTACGTAAAAATAAATTTTATTCTAAAGGTTTGCGCGAGCAAGCGTGCTGCCTGTTGGCAAGCCAAATATAATAATCCATTATATCATATTCTGATATTAAAAAAATGAAACAAAATTTACTACACGTCTCCACAACTCCAATAATATTAGAATGGTGAGGTGAGAGTTTCGTTCCCGTATTGGATCATTTATATGCCTCTGTTATCATTTCTCTGTTATACGTTCATTTTTAGACGTTTCAGCGTTCTACGTCTATAAAATAGGTGTATTATGCGGTCTCTGTTAAATAGAAACAGCAATCTTATACTGGATTATTATTTCTTTTCATTTAAATGCAAATTATGACATTAAATATTTAACAAATACCTTTAATTGGATGAAATCCTAAATTAAAACAAGATCATTTTAACTTTTGCTTTTGGATTTTTACTATTTCAATTTTATTATATCCGAATCTGTCCTCAGGTAAACTGAATAAAGGTTTGTAATAAAGTTTTATTTAGAAAATGCATATAAATAATTAACTTACATGATGCAAATGACATGAAATAACTGCATGATGGAAATAAGTAGCAGGTGCAAGGTGCAAAGGTGGAATTCTAATCGTTCTTGCTCTTTTACTTCATTTAATTGACAGCAAGTTTTTGATAACGCACTGTTGTAAATCTTTATACGATTCTCCGTTTTATTTCGACATATTTAATAAGGAAATGCTAAATTTAGAATAGAAGATATATTTAGTAATTCTTGAAGATTAGTTATGAACATTGTCAGCTTATTCTATTCCGAGTTTACCGGAATAGCTACTCGGGCACCTGAGGCCTGCAGCAGGAAAATCACTATATTTAGCATCCGTAAAAATATTTTCCCTTATTTAAGAGAAATAAATTCGTTTTTGAAAAATACCGACAATTATTACGTAATTTACCGACAATATTGGGGATACAAATTACAAATACTTATCCCTTAGTGTTTTATGATTTTGGGCGTTTCATAATACTAATATAACAAAACAATCTTGACAAATAGCAATAAAAGAAGTTTTATCCCTAAAAAAATGAAAAACCGACAAAAAACGATGATTTTTTCTATAATTTCCGATATTTCATGATTTTAGGTACTTTATAGGTGTTTTTATCAAATTGTCAAGATTGAGTCAGTATGGCATAGCAAAATGAAAAATAAAACGATTGGTAATGTGTATAACACACTTTTCACATATTATCCTAAAAAGATTTTGTGATTTAGTTACAATTTGTCCGGTTTTAATTAAATACGAGCATTCTAACTAGTAAAATATTTAAAAAAATTAAAATTCGAAAGATGTAATATATTTTGTATTTTTTTAAAAATTATTTCAATTAGTCTTAGAAATATTTTTAAATGTAAAAGACATTCAGGACAGTCTAAATCATTTCTAATATTTTGGCTTGCCACAGGGCTAGGTGGCTTGAGTATATCTCCTATGTATAAGAAAATCTAAATCCTATAATCATGGTCATAAGATATTGCCTGATAAATTTTAAAGTAAGTTCATCACAAGTAATATGTTCAATTGTTATGCTTCTTTTATCAAAACAGCAAAAAATCAAATGAGAGATTAACGACAATTTTAAAATTAGAATACATTTTGTCGGATTGAGAGCTAGGAGATAAGAAATTCCCGAAAATATTGTTTTTACCGAAATAAATATGAATGAAACAGTGTATTCCCTTACTCATGAATATGACCATACATTTAAGTCTGTAGAATCTGGAATTATATGTTTGGCCGCGAGTAAGTAGTATCTGCTACTTGTAAGTCATTAATATAATTGTTTCAACAGGTTAAAAAGACTACCTAGGCTTCTGTGGACTGCGTCTAAAAAAGACGTCGGAGGAGGATGGGCGTCAAATCCCCAAGCTTAGTATGCAAACTGACCCTTTCTGGAAAGTTATTTTCAATAGGTAAGAAGGCAACCAATTTAGGAAGCCCAATGCTACTTCAAGTCGGGAATCGTTCTTTCGTGACCATACATTGGAATTATTTTATTATTTTCATTCGTTTAATTAATTTGGTTCAATTTTTTGAACATGCAAGGGAATAATAATATACAAATACAGGAAATAAAGTGTTGTGTAGGCAGTAAAACCAACAAGGAAATATTTTAAAATAATATATTTCGGATCAATATCATCCATATTCAGCTAAAACAAACAAAAATTAAACATTATTAATTTAAAATAAATAAATATATCATAAAGTTAAAAATTGCTATAAACATATACACACAGTAAAATCACTCATAAAAATGATTAATAAAATATATACACAGATTAAAAAGATAAACTTGTCAAATGTCTAAAGGAAGTTGATACAATTTAAATCCTAATTGTCAGCGTTCTGCTTCTGTATTTGTCCTTAGTATTAAGGCATGGTCTCAGCTGTGAAAGACCACAAAGCTTCCAGTGTCAACAGGTGGTCCATCCCTTTCGTTGGTGTTTGTAGAATTTCGGTGTTGTTAAATCCACAAAGCTTCCAGTGTCAACAGGTGGTCCATCCCTTTCGTTGGTGTTTGTAGAATTTCGGTGTTTCGGTGTTTCGGTGTTGTTAAATTCCAACGTCGAGTCACATTGTCTAAGGTGTTTTCCGACAGGTGCTCCTTTTCTGACATGTTCTTTTAAGCTTATTAATAAATGCCGGCTTGTCTGGCCGACATAACACAATGGACATTGTGGAAGAGTTAGTTTGTATACTAATCCGCTTTAATACACCTGTCAGTCTGAGCTTTTAACGACGGAAGCACTGTTTTCAACTTTCTCAACGTCATCACAATTTTGCAGGGAGCTTTACAACGTTTGAGCGCTCGTTCGTAGTCTTCCGTAACTTTCCCTCT
>JAUOBW010223544.1:0-12759 GCA_032360285.1 Lepidozona retiporosa | reverse complement strand
TGTTTTTATGCAATAATTTACTGATGAAATTGGATCTTGCGGACGGGACATTGTACTAATTTGGTGCAATTCACCCAAATATGGAATAGAATATATACATAAATAAAATTTTAAACCTTAATTTACTAGATTTTTGATATTATTAGCAAAAGCTTTTACTTACTGGTTCCAGGCTATATAGTAGTAGACAATTTATATATTTCAAACCACATCGGATTATTATTAATATTGTTATTATAACAACTAATACACCCCTGTTTTGTGGCTTTAAATTCAGCTCTTGAATGGAATTGTCCGACAAGTGTTTGTATGGGACGTGTTTGTATGGGACTAGAGAGGTTCTATATGGCCCTCCAACTTCATGCAAAATTCACAGGTGATCATATTTAGACAAAAATTGACAATAATGCCTTTTATAATCCTCTATACTCTAACGTCTTGCAAAATTTAGAAAAAAATAAATGTGCAGATTTTAAGAAAATCGAAAAATGATAATTATAGACCAACTCAGCTCAATGAGCTAAGAATAACGAGCTGAAAATTGACATAAGAATTTATATAACAATAAAATAAAGGAAATACACTGGTTCATCTTATTAAATACTACATAAGCCAAATTATTAATGACGTCTATTTGTTTACTCTAAAATAAATAAATATACACAACTAACATAATTACAGTATCCGTTCTTCGAAAAAAACGGACATGGTACAGCGGCATCATGCAGCTTTCGCTCAGCCTCTCTTTGAAGTTCCAATTTTCGCTTTTCATAGTATTCCTGCGCCTGTGCACGTTTCTTCCCACTCTTTATCTTTTTGCGTTTCACAGGTTCTAGAAAAAAGTTTAGCGCCGTAAAGTAATTATGACACTAAAATTATAAAAGGAACACTAGTGGAACCCATCCTGCGCATCGAAACAGTGACGCGACTGTTACGTATTTTTTTGTTAAATTTTGGACAAACCTGACACTTAAGGGGTTAAAGAAAATTTTTTTTATAATATTAGTATCCTTAAGTTAAAATATATGGCTAACCTAGAGCTAACGGCGATTGGGGTTTGTGATAGAAAGATAAGCAGCTACTTACATAGTCTAATTATTTGTAACATGGTTCGTTCTTTAAATATGTATGCATCGGAGGACATGTGTCTGAGATGGACATGTAAATATATTTGAAACATTTAATTTATTTTATATTTGGCCATAGAGTATATATAGGGACTCTTTAATCTTATTCATGTCATGACACGCATTGTTTCTCTGCCAAAAGCATCAGGCTACCAAGTTTTATTGACTTGTTTATTCTTGATTTATATTAAAACTATGACTTGGCAGAGAGTCAAATCTTGATGGATAACCCCTATTCTTTATCTATATGCCTTAAAATTTTCCCATATAACGTTTATTTTGGTAGAGGTTTTTTCAAAATATTACACTTTTCACAACTTGTCTCCAATATAACCCCACGCATGAATACGGCCATGACAAGTGCATAAAAATCTTACGAAAATGTAATATTTGCTGATTTACGGTAGTGCGTACTACATACAATATTTATCCTAACAAAACGATAATAATTCAATACTTAACTTTTATCAAAGGGGAAAGGGTTATACCAGAACATATGGCACACACGTAAAGCTATCTTTATCATCTTAAAAAAGGGGGGTGTTACAGAAATTACTTAAACACTGATAGAGCAAATTTAGATGCAGCTTTAGATCTATTGGCACCCGGAAATACACATTTAGTAACAGATTGGGAATTTCCAATGAGTGGAACTTTACTTGTTCTATAATTGAAATAAGTATGTTTAAAAATTGAACTAAATATTTTCTTACATATAATTAACAAGTTATTTTATACTTGCTTTGAATAAAATTATTCTTGGTTTAAGATGTTTTTTCTAAGGGGTAGTATCCATAAAAACAAATATTCAAAGTTGGTCATAAACCGAATTTAATAGTCTTTTTTAATTTTAATTTTTTTTAATAGTAACTTTTATTATTTTAATATGGCAAATTTAAAGTAAAAAAATTATATATATATATTTGGTTAAATGTTTACCGCGAAGCTCGGAAAACTGAAATCTAGCTGCAGACCGTTCTCAAAAACCGCTTAATATATTCGATTGAAATTAATCATGATGGTTTTAACTGGTATTATGGTAGCTGCATTATTAAATTATTTTTCAGATATTTATTCTAAATAAAGATACATTTATGATATTATCTTTTATTTTTACCTCAATTTCAAGTTAGAAACGTGAATGATCATCATCTTTGAAGAAAGTTACTATTCCTAATTTATTTGTTAATGTATTAGGGGCGCTTATTCGAGGGAGCGCTTATTTAATAGTTTTGATTTAAGAGCGGAAGCTTATTCAATTCTAAAATACACGGTTACACAATTATTTAGATTAATTTTTTTCTAGATTAGTTGCTTTATAAGTTAATATGCTTTTGAAAAACACACAATTTTATGTATTTATGAAGGAAGGAAGGAGAAGTGATATGAAAAGATCTATCCACAAATATTAGTAATAATAATAATAATATTCTTTAAATGTCATCTCGAATTCGCACATTAAT
Organism: Lepidozona retiporosa; assembly: GCA_032360285.1. Lineage (NCBI taxonomy): Eukaryota > Metazoa > Mollusca > Polyplacophora > Chitonida > Ischnochitonidae > Lepidozona > Lepidozona retiporosa. The sequence goes on along the minus strand of JAUOBW010223544.1, from coordinate 10,169 downwards.
AAGAGTAAATACATTTAAAACTTCAATTTTGACGAAATGCGTTATTTATTATAGAGACGTCAGTTACTCGAGTACTGAATAAGCGGTGGGAAAAATATATGATTTTATTATTAAGTGATGGAATAAGCGGATGATTACTGTAATTTTACTAATTTTGCGATTAAATGACTATTTCTTGGCCAAATTTGGTCAAATGTTTCAAAAATAATAAGCTGGGGGTTGGAATAATAGCGGGGGACTTGGAAAATTTTCAAAAAATTAATAAGTGGAGGACGATTATTAGATACTCAAGAGTAGAGGCCACCGGTTGATTGATGTCGCATTAAATCACGTCAAATTAACCTTTAAAAAGAGCTTTGAGAGGCTAAAATAAACTCATTCACTTGATTAACTGTTTGATTTTAAGTGATCTATAAAAATATGAAATAAAGCGTTTGATTAGACCTAACCATAGTATAGCCTTGGAGCATTAATCTCTGATTTCATCATATGTATTGAGTGCATTATATGCCATAAGAAATGGGATTTTGCAAAAATCATTTCCTGAAATTATCTTAAGATTCCAATGGAAAACTTTAATATCTTGATTAGAGGGATTAGGCGGACCTGAGTTCATATCAATATCTCCACACGCAGAACGCTGGTATCTAATATAGGTTATAAAAAAATAAACAGATTTAAATGAGACATTTTTTATATATATGTAGGCATTAGCTATACCCCGCCCCCATTCATAATAGGGTTAATAACTTACTAGTACCAATGAGATTTAAGACAACTTATAATTATCTTTCCTAGTACTAATCGAACTTATTCGAAATAATCACAAATCAAAATTTGGGTGTGCTATATTAATCGAATTAATGGAAATGATCGAAACTAATCGGATGTAAATGGTGGGTTAAATACGCTACCTTTTCGTGTATCGTAAAACAGAACGATCCCGAGTTTGTGATTTATAGCAAAAAGGTTTCTAATATTTTTTAATATTTCAGCTGTCTTCGGTGAAGAAGAAGATGAGGTTCCATATCTCCAATACCAGGCAGCGTTGGGGACAGATATACCGCTGGAATGTTATACCACGCAACAAAATTACGACTCTATTGAATGGTTTAGAAATGATACTGGACTTGTTGGAAAAATGGACGGTGACGGAAATATTGAGGTTAATTTTTATTGAAAACTATAATTTTAAAGCATAATTCCTAACAGAAATTTTGTATTTTGAAAATATTAGGTTGCTCTCTCAATGGTTAATAGTTAAAGCTATGCATGCGATTTAAGGTTTATAATTCGAATCCACTTAATGAGAATTTAATGTTAAAGCCACCAAATCATTTCATGCGCATTAAATAGAAAAAAAATAGATGACGTGTGTTTTCCTCGTCCTTATCCAAAACTCGTGATAGTAATATCTAATTAAAAAAATAAAAAATGCAGCAGTTGAAAATAAGTCTGAATTTTATTTTATAAGGCCAGATGAACTTGTTTGAAACTATATACAATCTAATATATTTGGAACGAACTTTGACATTCCATCTTAACAAAACTAATGTTTAATTTCCACTCCAAAAGGACGACGGTTATATACATAATAGTTTCTTGTTTAATATTCTAAATTCTAAATCAAAAGAGTCCACGCTCCTAAAGTTAAACAGGAATTTGACTATTGGGGCCTGGGACCTTTAATATTAGAACATTGTTTGTGTTGTTATGGTTCACATTTCTCAAATAATTTTATAAGATTTTAACATATTTCGGCTAAAATTGTACTCATCGTAAAACAAAGTCGTTTTTAAGCGATTCTACTAGCTTTTTTTAATTACCGCTAAGCCGTTTTGAATATTTAGCCTTTTTTCTTGAACATAACCCTACAATAATTTTTAATGTGATGTCAACAGATTTCCTGTATATCATTTAATTTACTATCTGTATAGATTGGAACTAATTTTAAAGAACGGTTCAGTATTAAAGGATCTACACTATCCATCGAGAAATCAACAGCTAAAGATGAAGGATTCTATCATTGCCGAACTACACTTCGTGGGGTATTTGAGATTGTAAAGTCAATTAAACTAGTATTAGAAGGTGAGTAGATGTTCCAATCTGGGTTAGAATTCCACTTTAGATATGCCAGATTTTAAGTAGAATTAGCACTGTTGAAAGAGCTTTAAGTTCGTGAGGTCTTGTTCGGACACGGAGTCGAGTTTTTGCGCAGCATAGAAAAAACCGAAGGGCGTATTTCGATGTGGGCGCATCATTTGGCAAAATCCGCGGGTGTAAGAAATTTCTTTACCCAGTAAGCCCATTTAAAATGCGTATTTTTTGCATAGTTCGATGCATAAATTACATAATTGGCCGTAGTAATCAAGTCAAATATATCACGGGGTGTTGAGGGAATTAAAATTGAGTTATAGTCTACGTCAACGGTAAGATGGTTTTAACCACATTGGAATATTTAGGAAATATGCTCAAAATAAAATCAAAAAATAAAACGGTAAAATCACCTACACTATCAAAATTGTTTAAACATCGAGATGAGTAGGAGTGAATTTTCGGGAAAATATATCTATTGGATTTAGATATTAAGAATTTAGATTTAAATATAATGATTGGAGCCCACTGGATGTCTTAAAATGCTCATTTTAGGTATAGATGATATAAGTGGTGGTTGCAATAAACGTGGGAATTACAAAAAAAATTTATCAATTCTAAAACTTTCGACATAGGAAGAAAGTTTCTAAAACGACTGAATTTAGTGTACTTAAATATTAACGCGCCTGCGTATCGAAGGTTATATAGCTATTTATTAGTTTATATTGCACATATTAATATTTTAAGCCCAACGTGGTGGCTCAATGCATTTAGACGTCGCCCTATCGACTAATATTCTATATACCATATTGTGTTTTATTCCAAAGAATTACATACATATCTATTTTCGGGTTTGACTAAATATATGTCTTGTTATCAATTATTATAACTTCTGATCCTGATTTTTATCTAAATAAATATTTGGTAATTTCTGACACCATAAACATTCACACTCTAAAGGTTGATAGTGTGGTATACAATAATATACAACATGGAATATTTTATAAGTCCTCTGAATAGAAATAAAACAATTACTTGTATGGGAAATTTACTTAAAACATTGATGAATAAAATCGGTTTTAAAATAATAAAAAGTTTTAAAATGCAATTGATACCGGTTTACATTATAAATTATTTACTGGCGAATCCGCTGAGGGAGGAATTTAATTAAAAAACGGGTAAAAAGCTAGGAAATGAATATTAATAGTATTACAATTACATGATTAAAGTTTACAAAATTTGAAATACAACTCGGTTTAAATGAATACAATAGAGAATACGTCAAGGGGGAATTTTATAAAATAGTAGGATAAATTCTAAGGAAGTTATTAGGAAGGGTGCAGCTTTTCAATTGGTCTTAAAAGACTTCGCTTTTGAAAAATCTCATCCACACTTGGAAAAGATTTAGACCCGATCAAGATCATCATGCTTTTGAAAACACGTGAATCATAGAATTCACAACTGTAGTAAGTATTTATTTCAGTGATAACGCCAACTCTACACAAAATCTTTTTTTTTTACTAAAGCCGCAAATTAGCAATACTAGCAATTCTCCCCTTTATATTTTGCTATCTTTATTGTTCACCTTCTTTAATTTTCGTCTCTCTTGAATCCGTGGGCGCCCATTAACTCCTCTCCTTTCTTGGTTTAAAATCATTGCCTTCCTTTAATTTTCGTACTTTTTTCCATCTTAGAAATTGAATTACATATATTCAACTGCTGTCTCTCTGTTAATAAAAATTATTTATTTTTTATTTGGACTATTTTTTGACATAGCCAAATATTGAATTCCCAATTCATCTTCACTAAACCTCGCTCCATTTACTAGGCCCAATTTACCCCTAATTAAATTTTTCCTTTATTTTTTTTTAATTCATCTACAGTTGTCACTGTAGCGAGATGCACATCATGTTGTCGTGTAGCTAATTACTGCGTGGATCGCTACTTCTACTGGTTCTATAGGTGGATGTGTTTTATCTATACATAAAGGCATTTTGGTATGACTTCCAGATGCCCTATGGCAGTTATGCAAGTCATAGACCGCTTAGCGGCATGAGATACCATTTATATAGAACCCTCCTACTATTTATATAGTACCCGCATACTAATCCTTATTATTATTGAGATCCAAATTCGCTACATATTTAATTTTTATCCACATAACTTAAATTATCTAATCGCTCCCTTTAAATTTTTCTCTAATTTTCATTTAATTTTCGCCCACCTGCAAAACGTAATTTGACGGGATTAAGGTAATTTAATTCATCGACAACATCGAATTTTCCATACTAAATGTCTAAAGATATTTCTGTGGTATACCAAGTTCCTTATCCACGTATTAAAACTTTTTATCTAATTTATGAAAATCCCTTGTCATATTTGATCAGGTTTCAGAAATACAGTAATATGTATTACAAGTGAGTACGTATCAAGACCCTTTACAATCAGATCATCTTTGTTTTATTTTCCGACAGGATCTTTGATAGTATACATGGTCAGAGTCTGGATGAATTACATCAACATATTTACATTACGCTATCGGTACGTAAATTAACTATAATGGTAGCCTTTTTTAGGGAATTTTTTATTGTCAGGGAGGGGAGAGTATAAGCACATCCAATTTGCGAAATTATGAATTTGCTAGCAGGTAACAGTTCCGCCCGCTCCCTGACCCTTAAATGTATAATTATGGAAAAATGGTCGGTTTAAAGAGGAAAATCTGGTTATCTTACTTGGTCATCCTTATATTAAGCCGTCATTTCGTATTTCGGTAATCCTATAGAAAACCGTTGGTGAGATTAAATCAACCTGGAAGATCGTTAAAAAGACACAATTATGACAAGCTGGTACATTAAGTCCAAATGGATATCAGTGGAATTTCAAAGCAGACTATTTTACAGCGAATTGGTAAGAGTAAGGCTTCGATTCGAAACATATAAAAAGATAGATTATAAGATATATATGTGGAAGATTGGGAATATTTTTTTAGGAGGGCGAAGAAAACAACTTTTTGACGGCAGGAATCACTTTTTCTAAAATTCCTAAAATTAAAACTTATTTCTTCAAAAATGTCGATTTCATTTTTTTTAAATACAACATCATCAATCTTTCAAAGGGACTCATGTCACTTGATAAATTCTTTGAAGAGAATAACAGCACTGAGAAACCCACATAAGAAATCTGTTTTACCCTAAGATTCTATAACTGAGGGGGCGTTTACCTGAAATAGTTATGAGACTTATCAATAGCTTTCCAGTTCGAGTTCAGTTCGGGTAAATTACAGACATAGTCATATCGTTGATGTCTACATCATTTTGTTATCGTTTCATATATAAATATGCTCAATTCGCCAAAAGAATATTTAACAATATTTTAATTTAGAAATAACCCACATCTTTATAAAACACATAACGGAAAATTTATATTAGTTCGAAACATCTACCCTGTTGAGTTGTGAAATTGTTTCAATTTAAAATATTGAAGTTGACATCTGAATACAAAGGATTGCGTAGTTTTAAAAAGTTGTTTCAACTCATCTGTTATGAATACACTGTGAATTCCTTCATAGGATATTTCAATCTCATGACTCAATCGATAACTGTGCCTTTCATCTTCACTACGTGAAATATTTCTATGCTATATTTATATGGTAGTTACAAAATTTAATATAAGATATTATATCAATATTTAATTTAACATTAAAATGTGTAGGCAAAGACTTTTTATATGTTATCGATTTCTTTAGATGGAATTGAAAGAAATTTTCTTTATATAGCTTTTGAATTTATCATTTGAAAGATTTGTTTTTTAATTTAAATTGTTTGGATATTATTAATTTCTTATTTGGGCTTTATAATCATGTTTTGTGGTATTATGTAATTAATAGCTTACTTTTCATGGAGAATTATCTGAACTTATTGTACTCAAGTTCCTAAATTTGTCATATATCAGAGTCCATATAGGCTAATAACCACCTAGACTTGTTATAGTCTGTTGGGGGCTTTACGGGAATTTACGGCTTTTCATCGATTTCGGCGATTTTATATCGAACTACCGAGACGAAAAGACTTGAAACAGTCTAATAACCACCGTATATAAAACCAGGTCGGTTACAAATAATAATATCCTAACTTTCAGAATCCTCGTAGGTTAGAGTTGTAAATGACATTTTAATTGCTACTGACATTCTGCACTAGATTATTATTTCTAGCCTTAGTACGCTCGGTCTTTGATACGGTTTGCCAGGGTAAAGAAAAGAGAAATCAGATAAGGATGTGTATGGTATTGCATATACCTGATACAAGACGTAAATTTATGTTAGGACTTAAACTCAAAATTGGTCATGATTATTCAGAGGATGACCTCATTGAATACTATGTAACACAAGGATCTGTTTTAGAACCTAATTATTTTTATATATATATCGACATAAAGATTTTTGTATAAACATCTAAATGACAAAAGGCTTGTTGTTAAAGGGTTTGCTGATGATCGTCAAATATTTGAGCATTTTTCAATATTCGAATATATTATCGACAATCGAAACATAGGTTTGCAAGTGAAGCAAGAAATCTTGTAGTCTGAGCTCCAGACCATTTCACGATTTTTAGATCGTACTACGATCGAAAAATCGTGAAATGGTCTGGAGCTCAGACTAGAAATCTTGTGGTTTTAACAAATATTTGAGTTTTCCCACTCCTTTAAGGCTTTAAGATATATCGAATAATAATTTCATTTAGAAGATGATCATTTGCGTATATTGTACCAAATATTTATAAATGTTGAATCAAAGCAATGTCTATAATTAATTACCTTAGCGTATAAAACTTTGTCGGACAAAAGTGCCGAAATTTTCTCGAGGTAACGAAAATTATGTCCGACGAACATTTTAGTCCGACGAAAATTTTGTCCGAGAATTAGGACTTAGAGTAAGAAAATTTGGGCAAAAGTGTGACGAAACCTTCTCAAGGTGACGAAAATTATGTCCGACGAAAAATTTAGTATGATTAAAAATTGTCCGACAAAGTTGTGTCCGATTATTCTTTTTCATAAATCTATTCATCTGATTTTCTTATTCCCACTCCTTTAAATGGCTTTATTAAGAGATCTCGAATCATCGTAGAGTAATATTCTTTATCCCATTTTCTAGCATTTCATGTCATTTGCGTATATTGGACACAATATTAAACCTATATTTGTATTTTTTTGTATTTGCTATTTTATAAATCGATTTTCTCTTTCTCTTTTCAAACTCAGAAGAAAATAACAGTATAGCTAGAAGTTTTTAAGCTTGTTTTTTGCCAATGCTGCTGTTTTTAGACATAGTCTCTGAGCTGACCTTTTTACTTTTTTTAATGGGTCGCGGCGCTCCTGGCTGACAATTTTTGGCTCATAGTTTTTTAAAAAACTAAAAAAAATGCTTTTGTTCCCGAGTCCGGATTGACTTGCAAACGATTAAATGCAATAATTTTCTAATTTAAAATAACAAACAGACCAAAATTTTGATAATTTGCAGACCAGATTTATTTACGATTGTGTCATACAGTAACAAAGAATAAAATATTTTTCTAACGGTAAATTTTACGCTGATAAGTTTTCGATATAGGAACATTAGGCTGAACATTATCGAGTTATGGCCCAATTTATTTTTCATAGAAATTACCTGTGTTTGAAAAATTTAAAATAGCTATAAATTTAAACTCTCCCTTGTAAAAATATACGTATCTTGTTTATTAATATGGCATCATAATGGTTTAAGATGATTTTTTTTAATGAAATCAGGAATTAGACTTATATATTATATTGTATCGTTCGACTATTCGAATTCTCATCGAAAAATTAAAATAATTTCGATTTGTTCGATTATGTTAGACTACGTTCAAGCAGTTAAGCCGGGTTATCTGCAGGTAGTGTATACACAGTAGGCTTTCCGATGGAAAAATAATCGTCATTCAAGTTAGAAATGATTACATTGAATATCAAACAGAGAGTAGAAATAGTACAATCCTCGTTATTCTATTGATTTGATAAACTCAGATTCGATTAACTCAACTTCAATTAGATAACCAAATAAGATCGACAATCAATCAATAACAATCAAAAAGGCACATTGGAACCCATAGCATTTGGACTATTGGCGTTGTGCTAAGCAGTAAATGTAGTTTACGCAGCTATAGCAAATCAACAGAAAATCGTAAAAATAAAAATATTAAGCTTAACAATCTATCGTAAAAGAAGAATAGAAATTCGAATTTCTAGTTTGAAAATATTTTTTTACAAATTAGAATTTATCCATTTTTAACATTGGCATTATGTACTAAAACAGAAAATTACAGAGACGCACACCTTAGATGTAAAAGCAATAATAATATCTTACCGCGAAGTATAGTGAAACGTGGAATATTTGATAGCCTAATGTCACCCAATAAATTAGAAGTTGCACATAGGAACTTGGCGTTATGACCTTCAGTTTATACCTTCTCCGTTTAATTGCTAGACACTTCTTCCGCAAACTAGATCATAAAAAAATTGGGTTGCAAATATAACAACACTCGGTTATATTACAGGAGAATGATGCCCTTAAGTTAGAGTAATCCCTAGGTCAGCAAATTTATAGTAATATATAGCGCGAAATCGACTAAAAAATGGAACAAAATGCTGCTAATACTGCAACTGAGTTTATTCTGTCACATTGGTGTGAATTTGTACCATGAATTTAATAACATCGTAAAATATCCAAATAAATTGTAGGTAATATATAAGCAGGATAGCCATCTGCAAAGTTGATGATTTTTTTATTCATCAAATAAAATGTTTGTGAATCACCGCTAAAACACTAGTACTAATGTCTCAATTTTGAGGTTCATCATCCCCCGGGCAGCAAGTTCCCGTGCATTCAACAAAATATTATCCCTAGTTCCATGATATTCACCAGAAAAAAGTTCCCAGCCCCACGACATTCACCAGACTATTTTTCCCAGCCATACCCTGCATTCACCAAAAAAATAGTTTACACCCTATGAAATAGCTAAACTTTTAGTTTTTTAGCTATTTTCATAATCCCCACCCCCGGGCATTCACCAGAAATTTTTCAAGCCCCCAGATATTAACCAGAATCTTTTCCCGGCCCCTGGGAATTCACCGAAATTTGTTGTCTGACCCCCGGACTGTCCGAGGGAATGGTAAACATTAAAACTGAACAAGAAATATAACACATCATGTTATTAGAAACTGCGATAACTCAGAAAAGGTCGGGTACGCGTTTTGATTAATAAAAGGTTCTTCAGCAGGTTAATTAATCAATTGTTATGTAAAAATTCTATATCGAATGCAGTTCATTAATAATTTATTTACCTGGAAATGTCTTTCATAATCTATTCATGCATTTGCTTCTTCGAATATAAATAATCTATCGTGATTACGTCGGCTTCTTCTGCGTCCCATGTTATTTTAAACGCATTATTCGTTTCTATTTTATTTATATTTCTAAATAAATGTTTAAACAGTGTATGTATAGCTAAGATAATCGTGGAACGTACGGTTTTTTGAAAATTTGTAGCGTACTGGTGGGTTTTAACATTTTGTTTGTAATTCTTTAATACCAAAAATTCATAAACGCCATTTATTAGTGAAGATTAATCGCCTCCTAACTAAGATATGTCAGATCATTGTATATAACATAATTTTAATTACGAATTAACAGCGTATGGGTATTCGCAGGGTACATTCATCATTTTCTAGCAATCTAAGAGGGTAAATATTAATGCTTACACGGTTTTTATGAACCACTTAGCTTTCGCTTTCGTTTATAATTTAGTTTAAAATTTTGCTTGATAGTTGGTTAAAGGGAACCCCAGGTGTTTTACATGTTTATTTGAGAATACTGTCCTTTCGAAATAAAATACTATGCTTTTTCACTATGTATTTTTCGATGATATCACATGTGCTTTCGCAGATATTTATTTTGCTTATAACCATGGAACTATAAAATTCCATGTCGTGTCCATGTCGGATTTTTCTAAATTAACTAATAATATTATCTGGATCATGGTGCTATAAAATATTTATTTAATTCA
>JAUOBW010223433.1:0-12760 GCA_032360285.1 Lepidozona retiporosa | reverse complement strand
TAATAACGAAAAATATATTTATCAATAAAAATTTACAAAATAAAACAAGTTAAAATAAACAAAAATGTTAAAATATAAATACTTTTAATTAGTATAACCAATCTAAAAAATAAACTAATAAATTATCGGCTTAATAAAATACTTAAGAATACTTAAGATTTAATTAAATTTTCTTATGCACAACTGAGCAGGCTTTCTTTGAAAGTAGAAGTTGTGCTTAAACCAAACATATTATTATTCCACTATATTCCACTATATTCCACCATATTCCAGAGTATTCCACAATATTCCAAAGTATTCCAAAGTATTCCACAGTATTCCACGGTATTTCACTGTATTGCACCATCTTCCAGAGTATTCCACAGTATTCCAGAGTATTTCACTGTATTCCACCATATTCCAGAGTATTCCACTATATTCCACCATATTCCAGAGTATTCCAGAGTATTCCAGAGTATTCCACCATATTCCAGAGTATTTCACTGTATTCCACCATATTCCAGAGTATTCCACACATTGACCATATATACGTCATTTATAAGACCTCGTCTAGACTAATGCGATGTGATTTATGATGAGCATCACAATAAAACAATCTTTTCACAAAATATTTTTTATTCTATAATAGAATTATTTTTCTTCAAAAGCGGATTTTCAATGGATTTGAATATTTCAGGTTTTATAGGATTTTATAAATTTTTCTAAAAAAAAGTGAATATGACTTCACTTTTTTAACATAAGTTGCCATTCATAAGTTTACATAAAAGTCTGCACGCCGTTTTGTTTATATATATATGTATGCTATATAATTGAGCGTTACTGCATCGAGTTGTAGCTACTTATCGACGGATAATTTTCTCAATATCAAAAAACACAGGTAATATTCTCAAAATCGAAACAAAGTTATATGCCATATCTCACGCGATTTCATAGACATACATTGTTTTTATTGAGTTCATTCAAATTAACTCCGTGCAAAGAACAATTAAAATATAATTTTTATTTTACTTCAATCGAAAATTTTATAGAACTTTTAGACAAGCTCATGGTGGAGCTAAGTACCACCCGAGCGGGGAATAATTACCATTATGTTTTTTAGTTAGGTATACTATTCGTATTTATGAAACTTGGAGGTAAACAGGCGTAATAGGCGGTAATTGCTAATTTCAGGGGGGTTAATTGTGGTTTTCAAGCTTCAAAGGGGGGACCCTTGGAATCGTAATTTTGTTTTCTTTTAAATAAGAAAACTAATTATACCAATGGATAGAGCTCAAAGAGATGTTGCGAAAAATGCTATTATTTATCTTTTTCTTATCTGTGGTTCTCCAGATATACGACTTAAAGTGCCACGAATAGCCATTCTGAGCAATATTCGCAACGACGTCATTAATTACCTAGGGATAATTTTCGTAAATGGTTACTTTCACTGTGTAGAGCTTAAAGAGTACTATCAAAAAAGGTAAAAAAATCACAAATTTTTGAGGCACTTTAGGTCCCATATCTAAAGAACCACAAATTAGAAAAAGATAAATAATAGCATTTTTCGCAACGTCTATTTGAGCTCTATTTATTGGTTTAGTTAGTTTTCATATTTGAAAGTAAAAACTTTTACGATTTCAAGGGTCCCCCCTTTGAAGCTTGAAAACCACAATTAACCCCCCTGAAATTGGCAATTACCGCCTATTACGGCCGTTTACCTCCAAGTTTCCTAAATCCGAATAGTGTACCTAACTAAAAAACATAGTGGCAATTATTCCCCGCTCGGGTGCTACTTAGCTCCACCATGAGCCGGTCTATTTAGGCAATCCTATATTTTATATTGCACAAATATTAATTATTTTTTGCCAATTACTCCTTGAAATCTTCTATATTGATGTGAAATTTCGAAAAAATCATCTTGTTTAAAAAAAACCTTTACAGTATATATATTACAATCAATACATTACCATTGTCATAATCATGTTCCCCATGCAACGCACTATTATCTGTTTCCATACAGTCGAGAACATCACCAGTAGTTATTTCTGTTGAAGTTGATTCTATGTTCTCTGTCAATTTCTCTTTGTGGTATAACCAGATGGGAAAGTTGACTAGTTTTTCTATTTTACGATTGTGGCTATATATCATAAATGAGAATAGGGCATATACAGTTTGAACTCCGAGTCGAGAACGATGTAACAATGCTTTCAGTTGCTTGTGGATAGATTCATTCCGATTTGTGCCATGACCGACAGGGATGTGTGAAAGGCATCCTTTCATGACATGTAATTTAATATTATTAATTTCATTAATTACTGCAGGATTAATTACCTTCCAGCCTTTAAAATTCACCGACGACCATTTGTTAAGAAATTCATTGATGCGGTTTACAATAACGTCAGGACATGGTGTTGGTTTTATTCGTTTATAACCGTTACCTTTGGGGTCTCTGAGCAGTAATTTTATATCTTTGTTAACTTCGGAACAGAAGGGATGCTTTTTTGGGATTTTCTTGGTTATGCGTTGTGCCGCATGAAATATATCTAGCAGAACATTAACTTGCGTAAATGATGTTAGCAGTTTTTGCTCTCCAATGGCAACAGTTATCAATATAAATATGTTTTGGCTGAGAGTTTCTTTCTGAAATCGACTCCATTAAGTCTTGGACTTCATCATACCCAACACTTTTAGTAAATTTATATCCACATACCTGGCCTCACTCATTACAATAAATACAGATGAAAACAGCTTAACCCACTTCCCATTTCTGTACATGCCAATATTTGCTGCTGATTTAAATGTGTGATCGCAGGACAAATATGAAAACTTTACCTTTACTAACTCGATTAAAAAAGCTGATTTATACTTTTCATAAAGAGTGTTATAACATGTTCTAATTAGATCGTTACTAGGTGATAAAATATTAAATCTAGTATTGACACCAGCGAGATTTACAGGAGAAGAAGGTAGCATTCTTCTACTATAACAGTCTAAAAAAATTTCTTTTAGGATAGTCTCTACTGTAGCAAAGGGAGTGTCATTATTTATGGGAATATTTGATTGATCTATTTGTTTCAAAATGCCAGCATGGTAAGAAACAATTTTGTGATGTCGAATAGAACAACAATATATTTGTCCAACCAGGATACAATTTCAGGAATTATCCCAAATAGTTTGCGGAACTCTTGAATTGCTTTGCCCCAATTCCCACTCTCCAGTTTGGGAAAGGTATAGCCCAGATGTCTCGCTATCTTGAATGCAATGAGGACAAATTAACTTTGCATCTGTGTCTCGCAGTGGATTCTACAACCAAATATTAGGAAGAAGAGCTTTTTCCATGTTATCAATACTTAGACTACTCATCAAATGTAAATTGGAAAGATATACATGATCGTGTTGCTTTTCTAGAAGTTGTTTCACTACGTGGTACGTCGAATCAGATATAATCATTTTATCTATAAATAAATTCATAGAACATTCAACATCATTAAACGGCATTATAGCAATATAAAACTTACTGGTTTTCTGGTGGATTACGTCAACTATTAGTTCTCTAGCAGATGGGGGTTGGAATTGTATGGGGTTGGAAAATTATGAAAATATTTACACTGTGTATAGATACGGACACCACTGAAGAAGATCATTATATCTGCCAATTGAAACTGTTTGAACAACTTTGCATAGGAGAATATGTAAATAAAATTTTGATCTGAGATGAAATAAACTTTTATCACACCACTTTTAGTGCAAAGGAGTTGAGCCCTGGATATTGTCTTTTTGAAATAGAAATAATAACTTGTCACTCATACAACTTTAGATTTTGGGCTGAGATACAGGTAAAATCCAGACACCAATAAAATTGTCAATGATTTCAGAATATGGTTTTACATAACCGTACTAGACATTAACGTTGTTCTAAAGATTTAAGTTTTTTGATTATCAAGCATTCTCAAGCATTCTCATTGGCAATAGCATTTCGATCATGTAAACAGATGAATTAGTCATGAATAACGTTGTGAATGTGTTCATATTGTGATTTTACAATATAATATTAAAAATTATCAACTAAACGGGTAGGTTCTAAAGATATTATATTTTGAAAATTGAGCAATATGGACCGGTAGGAGGGTAAATACTCATCAATAATATAGTCAATGTGTATCATACCGAGAATTGCTGAAGTAGGTGTAAGCATAAATTAATACACGTTTTTTATAAGAAAGTCATTTTTTTGCTTGAGCCTTGATTTTCTTAACTTTTCCAGCAAATGAGGCTTGAATTTTACTGGCTATTTTAAGTAAACTGAACAAATTTATTGTTGGGAAATAATTGTTTTTTGTTTCGTTTCGTTTAAACAGTTATATAAATCGGCCATTATTTTTTACAAAGATTTTGATCTCTGTTTCTCAAAAATCGTACAAAAGTTATAGATATCAATGGATTTTTAACACATTTAAACTTTTCAAATCCAGCCTCGTAATTTTCTTAAAAATTTTGCTTTTTGAGCCTCATTTTCTTATAAACTTTTTTCTTATAAAAAAAAACTTGTAGACAAAAAATCAATAATTGTTGTTTAGTTGCATACAACCCAATGGCAAAATTATACTATAAGATGACAAACTTTAGCGTAGACAAATGTTCGTGCATTTTTACAACCAGACTGCAGTTATACGGTTTTTGTTGTGAATAATAATTTTTTTGTATTAAAATTTAGGATTTGCAAAAGTTTATCCAAGCGGAACTTTTCTAAATTCACATCTATGTTCAATTTGTGTGCAGTCAAACTGGAGTTCCTCACTTTTTCCATTGTAAATAACGATTTTTTCGCAAATACAAGTTACGATTTGTGAAAGTTTATTCACGCAAAACTTTTCTATTTGGTCCATCCGCGAAAGTTAATTTAAAGAATTTCGCGCATTTTTTCGTCCGCGAAAGTTTGTCCTCTTAGAGTACGTTACGATAAATTTTAATTGGAATATTTAGTAATGTTCGAGTAATTTAAAATAATTGTCAATCGTGGGTATTATCCCATTATATGGCGGATCTCAAGACTATTGTTTGTAGCCTAAATTTTGAAATAATCATACTATTGCAATATATAGGTAGCTAGAACAAGCAGAAAAAACAAGATTCAAAAACTGGTCTTATTTATTTGTGAAAATCTAATTTTCTCGAGATATAGCCATTTGGAGTTTAGAAAATCAGGGGATACGCATATAAATATGAAAAAATCTATACTAGCAATAATTATGAGCTATGTGTTTGGTTGTTAATTTTGCTATAAGTAACTGGATTATGAGTAAATTGTAAATTCTTTTACGGAATCCTGGGGTAAAATCAGCAATAAATTGCTATTGCCACTCCCTAAAAATATGAAAACGTCATAAATGCTAAATCAAGTAATATCTTGGTCAAATATTTTGTTTGAAACTTTTTTTCTTACATACTGATTTTATTAATTTTAACCCTTAGACGCCGAAAGGCGTGCATACGCGTTATTCGGACAACATCTATTCGTGACGTCATAACTCGAGAAATATCGAATTTCATGAAAATCCGAAAGCACTTTCTTCTTTCGATTTTAAATTATCTTTCAAATGGCGTTTACAGAATTAAAATCGGACAAGAATATGTAAAGTTATGAATGGATGAACTTAGAAAATTTAGTTAAACATTTTCTTCACCAACATTGAAATTCATTTATATATTAAATATTTAAAGGAGATAAAATTGTTGAGAAAATGCGTCTAAACAATTTCCAACAACATTTTGTGTGTTCTCTTATATCTAAAATATCTGAATGCATCCATAAATTGCTTTACACAGACAATGCTCACAGGATTTATATATTAGACAATTGCCCCCACAATAATACGTAAAGATTTTGTGAGATTAGATATCAATTATTGACCAAGTATTAAGACCTATTTTCATGTTTTCAAAAAATAATAAATATACAAAGATAGAATTATAGTTAAGAAAAAATATGGGAAGAAAATAAAAATCCTTTCTGCATGCTATATATTATTTATTAAAGATGACAATTTCCCCATATAATAAAAACAACTTCATATATATTAATCAATGAAACCAAACGAAATTGGAATAAGGGTTTTAATTAAAGAAACCTTGAACGTCTGTCTCATGAACGAAACTTGAAAAATGCTAATATACTGACTGATTCCTTCTTTTCATTTAAAAATGTCCTTGTTTGCGTTAATTTCTCTCCAAAAAGGTTTATCGATTTTAAAATATATTTTCTAGATAAACGCGTCTTTGAATGTTTATACAAACAACACCTGAAGTTACAGGTTTAACCAAATTTCCTTGATTAGAAAATAATAAAAAACAAATAAATCACCTTTTCTGATTTGGTAAAATACGAAAAGATGTTAGAATTTGTAATTTTACATTAATAGAAAGAATTACACTTTTTTTTTACTAGAACACTTTTATAAGAACAGTGAGGCTCAGATTTAAAAAAAATGGCCCAAAATAAGAACAACGCTGAGGCTGAGAATTGTAAAATAACTTAAGAACATGACACAAAAAGAACATTAAGCCAGAGATGTTGAATGGCAATAACGATTTAAAAACATACTCAGCATCAAATTAAAGAAAAAAATAAAAACATTGAGCCTCAGCAACATTTAACTGGTTCTTACAAACAAAAAAAAGTACACAACAAAAATTTGCTCTCTATCTTCTTGATGCTTTTTTAGGCGCAAACGCATTTGATAAGCTATCTTCTAGCTTCAGGTGTTCTCTTTTCACTAAAAAATAAAGAAATAGTTAATCAAAAGTTTAGTCTAAGTTTCGTTATAGGGGATGATAAGTACATGGGTGAAAAAAAATACGCTGATATTTATTTAACCAAAGACACAAATATTTGTTTATTAATAGAAGGAACATGCACTCTGTAAAATATATACTTATTTAAATATAATAGTTATTGTTAAATCATTATCCTCCAACACGTCCCCGCCCGACCTTTATAGTAAAACGGTTTTTTATATAGCATACATAATTGTTAGAATGACGTTTTGCCAATAATCATAATGGGTGTTTCCTATCCTTTTTCAGTTAATGGCGGATGCATCGATGGGGTGCTACCCCTTATAGACCGGCTCATGGTGGAGCTAAGTACCACCCGAAGGGAGAATAAGTGCCACTTTGTTTTTTAGTTAGGTATACTATTCGGATTTATGAAACTTGGAGGTAAACGGGCGTAATAGGCGGAAATTGCCAATTTCAGGGGGGTTAATTGTGGTTTTCAAGCTTCAAAAGGGGACCCTTAAATCGTAAAGGTTTTCCCTTTCAATGAAAGCAATCATTTCTAAAAAGAATTGTTTACTAATTAATGACGTCATCATGATCGCAAGATCTCTTTAAGCTCTATCCATCGGTATAATTAGTTTTTTTATTTGAAAAAAAAAATCTTACAATTCCAAGGGTCCCCCCTTTGAAGCTTAAAAACCACAATTAACCCCCCTGAAATTGGCAATTACCGCCTATTACGCCTGTTTATCTACAAGTTTCATAAATCCGAATAGTATACATAACGATCAAGTGGGAACTGCAGTAACTTAAAAAACATGTTCCTGATATGAGGTTAATATTTTGTATAGCAATTGTTGAAAGGCGAAAACTTTATTTTATAAATAATCTGACGGCTGTATTACGACATATCGGAGTTATTTATGTTGCTTTTTTTCAAAATTCTCAACATGATACCACGTATATTGCTAGAACATATTTCGCTAAAAAGCAACAGAAATTTTTTTATAAAGCAAAATAAGTATTTAGATAGAAATTCATTGAAAAAACTCGCTGAATCGAGGATTTGTATAGTACTGAAACTTTCAAGGTAAACTTCAGAAATCCGAATTTGCACCCAAATTTGTTTACGTAATACTATTAGTCTAACTATGTTCACATATTCAATGAGATTTTCTAAAATCTCATTTCGTACTTGAGAAAAGTCGGTTTTACACCTCCCCTTGATGAATCCCCAATTAAAAAAAAAATAAATTAAAAAATTAAAAAAGTATTAATTTCCATGTAATAATTCCTCGCAGTGTATGAATGTGTATGAAGTCTATGAATAATTGAATAAACTGACATAAGTGCGATATTTGACCAATTCTAGATCCAACATTTACTTTTAACAAAGAACAATGCTGCTTATGTACTTCTAAATCATATTTTTTCATTATATCGAGCATGGTAAAAGTTATTCTAAAATAAATACGAGTTTCAAGGCCCGCGGACAAGTATTACTTAAATTATGGAGGGGTCATACCAGCTTTCCTAAACCTGGGTATCCGGAAAAACCGTAATATACACGGTAACATACTTCTCTTATCTGTAAATCCCTTCGTAGTCTTAATCGATGTATCCAAGTTGACGACAGTATCTGAAAATAGAAATGACTAAAATATCTCAACCGAGCTACGAAACGGGTCACAAAAGACTAAAAATAAATAAAAAAGATGCGCTTGTTTTTATTCCCTTTTTACTAATTAATTTCAATAAAATTTAAGGAAAAGTAAGAGCTGATGGTATTAACGGATACAGTTCAGCAGTTTGGACAAAAAGTAGCGGTTCTAGATAGTGTTAATTTCTAAATCATAAGATTGAAATTATTGTTGCACGTTACGTCGATCAAAATTCACCCCTTTATATTTCGCTCCTTATCACGCCTATCTTTAATTTACAACAGTCGTTTTGTATTGTAAAATTATTATTTTTTTAAATTATGTTTATCTATTTATTTATCTAAATTATCATTATGGTTCTCTTTAATAATTTCGTTATTGGCTAAAATTTTATGTTATAAAAAGATTCGACATCAAAATTACGTAATTGTAGTTATTTATTATATTTCAGACTATGTCTAATTTTCTTCGGGGAAAATATATAGGGTAGTGAAACTCGATGGTAATAAGGTATTAGAATAACCTTTCCGGTGGTAATTATTTGTGGTTTAGCAGAGTTTAAATACCGCGTCTATAAAACTGAATTTTAAGCATATATAGTTTACCTGTGATATCTGTATCAAATGCGATATCAAATGCGACATTTTCATCGTTGCTGTTATCTGAAATAAAGCAATTATATTATAGACAAGTTATCGACAAATAGATTTGTCAATAGAATAAAACATATAGCCATGTATAAGTAAACGTACCAAAATAATACATATTCCTCAAAACTCCAGCTTCTTTTGTCATACACTGAGTGCGTTCAACTATCGCTTTTTCAAAAAAGAAATAGCTTCTAATTCTAGAGATTAATACAACATTAATATTATGTCATTTGCCTATGTGTAATCAATTGATATGTGTCTCCCTATTCGTTGCGATGTCCTTTCTGACAACAAACCCGGGGAAACGAACTATATTTAATCAAATACACCTAGTGCAATTGTCAAGAAAGTTTCGCAACATTTCCATAGCTAGCAATAAGTTGCACTCTTTTAAAACAATATTGCCAAGGAGTGTTTACTATATTGATACGTACGTTTGATGACAAACGACCTGAGAGATTAAACTTCCCGTAAACATAAGCAATAATTTTACCTGTATTAACCGTAGCTAACGCTGCCTTGCTGAATACAGCCGAATTGTCTGAGTTGTTGGTATCTAGAATAACAATAAATAATTATATACCCATAAATATTAAAATAACCCATAACCCAACATAAAAACAGTCTCATGTGGCCCCTTTAACAAGAATAATTTTGAATTTTTCATGGAATATGGAATACCGTGATGCCTCGAATAAGCGCCCCGGCTTGAAATAAGGTTATTCATATGGCTTTTTCTATTACTTAGGTGTTTAAATGTTTAAAAGGACTAACACTATAAAAATAAGTTTATCATATTATGTCATTTAAAACCAAGCAAGCATACCTTGAGTACAGATATTTTTCAAAAATATAAAAAGATTCTTTCGTATTTGTTCACGCTCTTTCATATGAACTCCCGTTAATGTTTCGTGCTTCACTCAAACAAAATGTCATTATTCCAAAGTTACTTTAAACCCCATTTTACTCAGATTTTATTCATATGGTAAACAAGGATTTTTCAATTATTTTTTTCAAAGAAATTCATCATCCAAAAACGTCGTAATTTTGGAGAGAGGGTTAACTATTAAAACACAATACTAAACTAAGAGTATATTTCTATAACCATTACTTTTTACGGAGAAATAAAGTTTTGCAATTACCCAGATTTTAATTTACTTGGTGATAGTATTTGTAGTCACTTTTATATTCTGTTATCTGTCACGGATCGTTCATGTCGATAGGCATAAATAGGATTATGGAGGAACGAACCTATTGGAATGACGATGATGTTAACTCAGGATGTGTAACCTAAATCCGATCTCGAAAATTAGTACAACCGAACTGTTAAGATTTCTTCACCTTCTTTTTTTTTTTTTTTTTTGATATATGAAACATATATTACGAAGTTGGGACAAGGACGAGGACAAACATACGCCATCTAATATCTGCTAATTTTGCGCCCGAAATTAGATGGCGGCTTCACCATGAAAAAGTAGCTTTCGAGGAGCTCGAACCCGGTATATTGCGGCCACAGCTCAGATCTCCAACCACTACACCACGGCTCCACGATTTTTTAACAATAGAGTTTATCTAAATTTTTTATCATAAAGGCATCATCAATGATATAACCTGGTTCAATATTGAAACAGCAATCTATTGTAATATTGTCTATAAGCCTATACTTGCCTTTTATTTGGGAAACCATTTAATTTACAACATGTCATTTACTCTTTCTTTCGCAGATAATGAAGCTGCATAGGTTGACCAAATCCAAGACTGTATCTGCACTGTATTTAAAAATACATAGTTTTATTTACTTCCAAGTTTTTAAAAATTACTCACTGATGTATAATTTGTTTGAAGAATAATTGCGCATATTTAAATAAATTAAAAATACCACACAAATGTGTCAACAAAAATAAATAACAAAATATGACCTAATTTTGAAATATGTGACTTATTAAATTATTTTTTTTAAATTTTCGCGGTCCTTGCAAATGTAAAATGTTATAAAAAGCCCGTTTTGAGTTGTATCGAGAAATAAAAATCCCTTAAAATAATAGTAAAGACCGAGCTTTTAAAGACCGAGCTTTTTACCGTTTCATATGTTAAAACATTTTTTTTGTAAATTGGTAGTTAATTATTTGCAAAAATATTGTGTTAAAATATCAAATCTATTATATACCACGACTTCACACGAATTACCACGACTTCACACGAATTTCACAGGAACTACTTTTATTGAACAATTATGTTATAACAACTTATGAGAGTTTTAGTGGTGGAAATTGTAATTCCGTGCGAATCTCCTGTGTAAAGCAGTTTCTCAATGAAATAGGACATTTTACCAGGATATTTTATCTGAGCTAAAAAAGGTTTTTAGAAATATTTTCGAGGCTTTTTTTCTCAAAATTATTCCAAGCAAGGTTTTTCTTATGGGAGTATTAATAGGGTTAAGGGTAAACTTTCGTTACATCTTTTTCGCTTTATTGTATATACCAAAATATTGTATTGTCTTTAAGTTATGGGGTTTTTTATGATATTGTCACATCACAAAATTCTTTTTTTCTAATCAAAAAATTTCGAAGTATGATTTTTCTCTATCAGTGTTACCCTCGATAAAACCCATTCTATGCAAAATTCTAAATTGTGCCAATAAAAGAATAGCAAATACATGAAATTATTACATTCTTTTCTGAAAAACGTGTCTCACATTTGTCGTTACAAATCAAAGAAATTCCAAAGATACATTCTATATATTTAAGAATGTGATGATATAAAGAGTGATAAGATGAAAGAAATACTGGAAAAAGACTATCTCCGAAGGTTAAAACGAATATTAGGATCAAAATTGAATCGCGGATACATAATTGGGACAAAAATGAGAGGGAAGTATCTATTATCAGATATATGGGGCAGGAATAATAAACTGGACAAAGAAAGACTTGGAAGACATTGATAGGAAGACGAGAAAATGTTTACAATGTATAGATCTCATCATCCACAAGCTGATGTAGTGCTCAAATGAACTTCATAAACTTGTTCCTCTTATTCGTAATCTCACACATCCGACTCGCTTTTCTAATAAATGCTCAGAAAAACCTCATTTCCTTAAAATGGTGTCAGGACAATTCCCCGACACACAATTCCCCGACGGACAATTCCCCGACGGACATTTCCCCGATTGGACATTTCCCCGACGGACAATTCCCCGAGCGGACATTTCCCCGAGCGGATATATCCCCGAGCGGACATTTCCCCGAGCGGACATTTACCCGTCG
Source organism: Lepidozona retiporosa (assembly GCA_032360285.1). NCBI lineage: Eukaryota > Metazoa > Mollusca > Polyplacophora > Chitonida > Ischnochitonidae > Lepidozona > Lepidozona retiporosa. The sequence goes on along the minus strand of JAUOBW010223433.1, from coordinate 430 downwards.
AGACATTTCCCGACCGGACAATTCCCCGACCGGACATTTTCCTCACTGCAAATTTCCCGTTTTAAAAAAAAAATCTTCATAATTTTGCTTTACAAACGAAGTGTGATAATTATTTAATCAATATTTAAAGACGGTTCAATTTTTTACAGACTTTTTTTTGGACCTATAATATGAAACCGTGCATAAAAGCCCTTCTTCATAAATAGTTCGTTAAAACCACACTTAAGACTTTACAGTTACAGTTATGTGAACTTTTTTTACTGGGAAAAATTTTCACAGCGTAAACTTTGTTAAACAATTAAGAGTCTCTTGTTGCGAGCGGAAATTTCCGTATGAACTAGAGCAAAATAATTAGACTAGATCTAGTCTAAAACTTTGTCTACTCAATATGTACCTCTTTTAAGATAACGGTAAATTTCGAGTTAAGTTT
>JAUOBW010223432.1:0-21451 GCA_032360285.1 Lepidozona retiporosa | reverse complement strand
ATTAATGAACTCAGAGTCATCAGGATTATTTATGTATTTCTACTTTGAAGTTAGTCCCCTTTTTTGAATTGCAAATAACCAAATAAGCATCAGGTGGTAAAGCATGATTTATAGAAATCTGACCTAGGTAAGTCTTTACTTATATTTGTGTAACAGTATATTACGAAAGAAAATTACTAAAAATTTATAATTTTGGTATATAATATATTATAATCTATCAAAATAAAAATATCTTTTCGATTATTGCTGACAGGGGTTGTCTTTGTATCAAAACAGGGGGTAAACATGTAAAAATTTAACTGTATTTTTCTCATTTTGTTCAGCTTTCCTCACAATTAATTAAGATTTATTTTTTATTTAATAAACTTTTGTAAATATATAAATTAACTGTGTAAATGAAACTTGTCAATACTATAAACATGAAAATGCAATTAAACCTATGTTTATGGCATCATTTGTTGGTAGACCTATTTTTACCTATGCGGTCCGTAGTGGGGATGTTTATACCACATGAGTTTCAAACTGCCACATATGCTACAAAGTTAAGACTTAGACCAATTATAGATGTTGATGAAAGAAGACAACTGATTTTTTTTATGACGTCAGCATTTTGATGACATAACACATATGTATTTTACAGGACGGTTCTGTAAATTATGCAATTTTGTTTTATCTTGATATCCAGGCTAGATATGAACCTGGAACTTTGACACATGGTATACTTTGATCACTGAAGAAAATTGATTACGTCAGCAACATCACCCGTGAAATATGTGTATTCTACAGGATGTTCTTTATGACGTCGGCCATGTGACAAAATTGGTTCTTAAAATGTGATGATGTCATCATATGATGTCAAAATTTTGCCAAAATGCGTTTCATATGATTTTAGTAACTGAGTGAAAATTCCATCCAAAACTATTGAGTTGTTCCGGAGAAATTAAAAAAAAAACAGGGGTGTACACTACAACTATACCGACGAAGGGTTAATAAGTAAATATCTGTAATCGTTCATATAAATGTATTCAGCACAAAAAGGGATATCCAGATAAAAAAAAACCCTCTCCCGGAAAACAATTATTAAGGCATTATTATGAAAGCTTTAAAATACCTTTTATATATTTATAAATTTATAATCATGCTTATGCAATTTTTCAAGTAATTTAGTCGATGCAACGTTTTTAAATACGCATAACCTTTTTTTTAAACATTTTTTATAAACACTTTTTGAAATTTAATTAATTTTTAATTAACTATTAGATAATTAAATGTTTTAATTAAATTTTTTTCAACAAATGATTAGGAATGTCGAAATTATGTTAATTATTTTTTTTTTTTTTAATTTCTTCAATTAACTCGATTATATTGTGAAATAGAATAATTTTTAAAGATATTATTAAAATTTAGTAAAAATATGAATTTATTGAATTCAAATACTAATCCTTTGTGTCAAAGTTAGCTAAAGCAAATTTATTCATGTGCCAGCAATTAGAAATTAATTCTGAATTTTTGGTTCAGCAATTCCTCCGGATTTTTGTTTAAAATTATTTCAATTTTTTCTAAGGCTTAGTGGCGATATTTTTGAAATATTATATAAAAGAGTCCAGTGAAGCTTGGAAAATTTTTAAAGAAATTAAGGGAAACAAAAACAAGGACAAAGCTAAGGCTAAAAGGCCAAACCAAAAATGATCGTTTAAAACTTTGGAAAGATCATTTTCAGAACTTGAAAGTGTCCAAACATTATCGAAGCAGATATTGACGTCACCGTAAACAGAGAACTAGACATCAAAAAAGGAAATATTACAATTGATGAATATGAAAAAGCATGTAAGCATGCAAAAAACGGCAAAGCATGTGGCCTCGATGGAATTCCAGGTGAAGTCTGGAAAACAGGGGCATTCAATAATTTTCTTTAACAAGTGTGCAACGATGTATACAATGGAAGTACCATAGACATATGGCTCCAGGGTTGTATACTTCCGTTTCCTAAAAAAGGAAATCTATGCGATCACAAAAATTATCGGGGAATAACCCTAACCCCTGAGTGAGTATTTGTTTAACGTGGTAAACTGACAAATTGTCTTAGACAATATTTCCAGACGGGCCACGGGTCCGGTAGTGGCTCTATTTAAAGCACCCATTTGCGCTATGGTTAAGCTGAAGAAATCGAATTGTAATCGAATTATAATAAATTATAATCGAAGAAAAATCATACGATTTATGGAAACAGCTGGGTTCGAACTCACGACCCCGACACTTAAGGCAGGCTATAATCTTGAAAGAGATTAAGTGCAAGCGTCTTAACCACTCGGCCACACTACATATTGCAGCTAAAATATATAACACTATGCTACTAAACAGAATAAAACCGTTTATTGAACCCATATTACGCAAAAATCAAAATGGATTTCGATCAGGTAGGTCTACCACTGGTCAAATACTAACCGTGCGCCGCATTATCGAAGGAGTTCATGCTAAAAACCTTCCCGCTGTACTATTATTTGTAGACTTCGCCAAAGCATTTGACTCGATTCACAGAAAAAAGATTAAACAAATTCTCCTAGCTTATGGCATACCTGACGAAACCGTAAACGCTATAATTATGCTTTACAAAAACACAATCTCTATAGTTAGATCAGCAGATGGCGACACAGAGTTTTTTGAAATCCTTGCTGGCGTTTTACAAGGAGATACAATAGCTCCATATATTTTCGTAATATGTCTCGACTGTGCGCTACGCAAATCAATGGATTCAAATCAAGATCTTGGGCTTACACTAACCAAATTTAAAAGCAAACGATATCCAAATGACAAAATTACTGACACTGACTTTGCAGACAATCTTGCAATTACAACAGATTTCATAAATGATGCCTCAGTTTTACTTCATAAATTAGAAGCCCGGGGGGGTACTACCTTAAGGAAGAGACAGGGCTGTGCCCCCCAGAAATTGAAAAAGTACCCGGTTGTAAGGAAAAAAATTGGAAATTCATACCCGTTTATATGGGATTTTTTTCAAAATATATACCCGTTAATAAGGATATGCCTAGTTATAAAAATATATACCCGCTTATAAGGACAAAGTAAATTTTTGACCCGTTCGTAAGGAGAATTTCGGTAAAAAGACATCCGTATGTAAAGAATTTTTCGTTTTTATACCCGCCCATATGGGGGGCACATCCCTGTTGTTCATCAATATAGGGAAGTACCCCCCCGGGATTAGAAGCCGCTGCTAGTGAACTAGGATTATACGTTAACCTTATTTGTGTAAGGGGGGAGGAATATTTTCCCCACCCTTCAAACTTTTTTGAATTTCACATATTTAATGTTTTCCGATAGTAATACCCCTACTGATATGTGACTAAAATTTTCCGGTTAAGATTTTAGCCAAAAAAATATCCATTTTGGTCACATGAACCCTAAAACGACATCATTCAAGAAGTCACTTTTTTCGAAAAAACAGCTATTCCGAGCTGAAAAACAGTATTTTGATGATTTTATATCAAAATAGTTGTTTTATATGGCTTGTAAACGTTTTTAGTGGTTCTTTGAACATAAAAATTGATATACATTACTAATTACATAATATATTAGTGTTTAAAAATGTTTACTACAAAGCTTACCTGCAAGCAGATCCGAAAGATTTATGAGACAAAAGTGACATAAAAGTGATTACGTCATCAAAAATAACAGCCATTTTGAATTTTTTTTTTCAAAATAATTATTACATAGAGGGCTAACAACGTACCAAATTTCATATTGATTGGTCCATTTTTAGTCATTTTATGGGGGTGGGGAAAATATCCCCCCTACACATATGTGGGGGTAGCTTTCCCCTACACTAATAGGGTTAATGCATCCAAAACTGAGTTTATATGTTTAAATAAAAGTCACACTGGATTCATTCTCTCCTCCAACAATGAGGTTATAAAATCAACAGAAGAATTCATCTACCTCGGAAGCAGCATAGCATCTACAAAAAATAACATTGAGATAAGAATCGCTAAGGCAAGGACCGCACTCACAAGCTTAAATAAAATATGGAAATCCGATTTACCAAATTTATTAAAAATAAAGTTTTTTCAAACATCAGTCGAGTCTGTACTTACTTATGGTGCAGTCACATGGACTCTTACTTCAGCACTACCTTAAGGGAAGAAATTTTTGAGGAAAATATTTTCGCGAATTGAGCCCTCAGAAATCACGTGTTTCGCGGAAGAAATTCTCGCGAATACAGTTAATAATGGAAGTTTCGTGGAAGAAATTTTCGCGAATTGGATTAAAGTAAGAACAAATTTTAGTCGAATTTCAAAGTAAATTTCCATTTTCCTCTTTTTATTCGTCAATTTTCTTCCGCGAAAATTTCTTCTCGCAAAATTTTTTCCCTTAACCCTTCGTAGGTAGACGACCTCTTTTTACATATGCCGTCAGTAGAGGGGGGGGTGTACTTCCACATATGCTATAAAGTTGAAACTTGGACCAATGATAGACCTTGATGAAAGAAGACAATTGATGACGTCAGCACTTTGGTCAAGTGACATGTATGTATTTTACAGAACGGTTCTGTAAATTACCCAAATTTGGTCAATCTCGATATCCAGGCTAGATATGAAGTTGGAACTTTGACAGATGGTAAATCTTGATCACAGAGGCCAATTGATGACGTCTGCAACATCCCCACGTGATATTTGTGTATTTTACAGAATGTTCTGTATTTTATGACTCCAGCCATGTGCCAAGAAATGGTTCTTATAAAGTGATGACGTCATCGTATTTTGTCAAAATTTTGACAAAAGGCGTGTCATATGATTTTAGTAACTGTGTCAAAATTTCATGCAAAAATATTAAGGCGTTCCGGAGATATTGGAATCCCCTCTACCGACGAAGGGTTAAGGTACTGTAAATGGAAACCTACACCAGAATGCTTCGATCAGTCCTGAATATATATACCATGGTAATAACACCCAACAAAACAACAACTATATCACAACATCCCACCCATTACCTCAACTATCCGCGAACAACGATTGTGATTTGCTGGCCACTGCTGGCGAAGCAAAGAAGATATATGGTAATTCTTACTCTTCTATGGAAGCCATTTGCGGGGGAGGTCATGTAAATCATACGTTGATCAACTCAAAGAAGATGTTGAGTGCAATGTGCAAGATCTCGCGACACTGATGTCAGAATGATAGATTTATAAAATAAATAAAGGCATCAAGGAAATGTCTGTTTGATAGTTCGCTCTATCGAAGTGAATTTTCACCACCAGCCCCACCCCCTCGTTTATTGTAACTCCCCGATTAATAAATAAATAACTAACAAATAAATAACAACTTTCAACTATTTTGGTGCAAAATTTGGAATCGATAGCATGACAAATCTGCCAATCAAATTTTAGATAGGGAGGGGGTAACCCACCAAGGTGGGGTAAGCCATCCAGAAAGGGGGTTTGAAAAAGTCCACCCAGAATGGGGTTAAATTTATTTCATACGATGTGGACAGGGGTATATAGTAGGGGCCCAATTGTAATTCCGTACGATTAATGAGTTAGAAGCAACTATTATATTTTTCTGGAAAGCTTAAAGTATTAGGAACAAATATTGAACACGTGTACATGCGTTATGTTTAACATTTTGTGAATCTATAATATGTTACACGCAATTAGTAATTCCTCCTTTATAAAAGTTGCTTTATAAGAAACCAATAGTATATATTATTAAAACTGTAAATTCTCGTCAAAATTTTTTTTAATCAACATATTTATAAGCATATAACTTATAAGAAAACATTCCTTTTTTATATATTTTTTTATCTGATATTTATAAGAAACTCTACATAACAAATCGATAGTAGTATGTTAATTTCCAAATAAAAGAGCTCAATCATATGGATATATTTTTTTATAAAAATTGCGATTTCATAGAATTTTTAGTGATTTAAGTTACACAAATTAATAATCCCCTCCTCCTCCAAAAAAACACGCACCCCTAAAAATGGTTTTGACAAATAACCCGCGGGGGTTATTAGATCATCTAAAATACCGTAGTTATCTGAAAGAGCGCCGGGACGCTCATTTAATTTTTGTCGTTCTAAGGGGCGCGCTCATTCGACGGGGGCGCTCACTCAAGCCTTTAAAATTTAAATTTGTGGCCCTATCAACGGCAATTTCTCATAGAATGTGTTACTAAAACTACGTTTTTGAAACGAAAACAACGAATAACTTCAAAAATTCCTGTTTTATCATCATTTTTGACATTTATTATAAAATTACACCCTTTCAAGGTTTAGATTTTCAAAATAATATTATAAATAAGTGCCATTTTGAGTTAAGCAGATTACTGGGGCGCTCATTCAAGTCAGGGCGCTCATTAGAAATTTGGACTCCATATGGGGGGCGCTTATTTGAGGGAGCGCTTATTTGAGCCGGGGCGTTAAATCCGATAAATACGGTATTAAAGGGATCCCTAAGTACTCTGACAAGTTGTGTTCAGATCAAAGAAAATAAAAATGATGAAGAATGCTTTTATTTCATATAAAAATCTCGAACAGTTCTCTCGATAGCACTGTTTTAAATTTCCAGGGTAAATGTAAACCAGCCTTTAATTTTGGAAATTATAACATCATATTTGTCATTCCCATATTTTTGGCCAGATCGAAAACTTGGAACTCTCGAAAAACTCGTTTTTGCCAATTTTATAAATTTTTAAGAAACAAAATTCTAAAAGATTTCATAATCCTATTATATAGGAAAGTCAAAATAGGAAGGAAAAAACGAAGAAAGGAAATTAAAAAATGAAGAGAAACATTACAAAGGTATCTTGCACCTTGAATTTTTTAAAACGACAGTGCCTGTGTGATGAAAACCTATAGAGAGCACAGAGCAAGAACCAAGAACCATGACCATATTTTTCACCACAAGTATCGAAAGTATCAACATGATGAGGTAAATTCTACTAAATGTGATGTAAAAGTATCTTCAACCCAATTCGAACCTGAATTATAATTCAGTTAGAAACCACTTGGTGAACGTGTATGATGAGTTAGGGTTTCCCATTCAAAATTTTAGATGGGGAAATTTTCGGAAATTTTTCCCCCCCAGTCCCCCCATCCGGTGGGGGATTTTTTTTTAATGGGACAGATGGGGGGACAATTTTTTATGGGGGACTCGACGAGCGGGCTAAAATTTGTCGCGAAAAAGCGCTTTTTTTACGAAAAACACTTTAAATATTTATATTAAACCATAATTGTTTTGTTTATTAGGAAATTTTTATGTATTAGATGAAGGCTTGATGATATTTTCGAAGTTGCAAAAAAAAGTTTTTCTTAATTTGAGACAATTTCTCTTAATTTAAGAAAGTTTTTCATATTATTTTCTCAAAAACTTTCTCGAAGATGGGGGGGTTCGACTTGATGGGGACGGATTTCCCAAAATTTTCGAAGATGGGGAGGATCCCCCCAGTCCCTCCCCACTAGGGGAAACCCAGAAGCGTTGCCTAACCTGTAAGCCAAATACCTTTTTTGTTTAGTTTGACATTTTGAGGGGCGCTAATTTAATCCGGGTTGAGGTTTTAGTCGAACCTTTCGAAAAAAAATATTTAACTGATCAAAAATTAGAAAATATATTTCTCTTCATGAATTGATTTTTACTCAACATTCACGAAAAAGTTAGAAAACGACAAGATTTGAACCTGGTAGGCTTGTCCTTAACAGACAAAAAACAAATTGACGCATCGCCATTTTTGAAAAAGTAGAACACTCCTCATTCGTAGCCGATTTGAACTATTCTGGGGATGAAAAATGTCCACGATGTGTTTTAAGTGTCATTACTACTTTTTTCACCTCAAATCAGAATTTATTAAGATTTTTGGACTTAATCCTACTAGGTCGGCCGATTATTAAGTATAATAAGAGTGGGGGTGTTCGATTCGACCACCCCTGCATAAAATTTGTATTTGTTGATGGAATTCAATTAAAATTAGTAGGAAGTATCTTTGACCTGTGAACTAACTTTTGCATCCCTATAGAATTAATTTCATCCGATTTATCGAGGTTTCATATACATAAAACGACCAAATTATTAGTTTGATAACAAATCAGGAAATTTATTATGGGGCGAAATCTTTTAGAATTTTGTTTCCTAAAAGTTTATGAAATTGGAAAAAACGAAAACTCGGAACTCTTGGAAAACCCGGAAACCTCGGAATTTTTTTCCAAGTTTTCAGTTTCCAAGTTTTCGTAATTTGGTATACCGTAAAATTCCGAAAATAAGCCCCTCGTGTATAAGCCCCCGGAAAATAAGCCCCCCATTTTACTAACACATTTTTTATGTCCGAATATAAGCTCCCCCGAATATAAACCCCCCTTATTATAAGCCTCGTGTTATATGTAAATAGTATTTTTTTTTCTGATTTCATAAGCATTTCCGAATAAAACTAGATGGTTTATGGTTTAATTAGGTGTTTTGAGGTATATTACAGTGTAAAATTGCATCTAAGTTGGGTATAAGGGTATATATATATATATGGCAATATTGAGAGACAGATTAGTAGAATTTTGTAAACAAAGTATATTCATTGTATTTTTTTACTAACACATTTTTCACTTCCATGTATAAGCCCCCCCCGAATATAAGCCCCCCGAGTATAAGTCCACCAAAAAAGCCCTTTATCACAATATAAGCCCTGGGCTTAATTTCGGAATTTTACGGTAGCGCAAATTACGAAAACTTGGAAGTGAAAAAGTCGGAACATTTTTTCCGAGTTTTTTAATTCCAAGTTTTCGTAATTTTCCTCATGCCAAATTATTTAATCAGTACACAATTTATCTCATTGGAATGCAACTGCAGACATTATGAAAGCCAAAATTTTTTCACCAGTCTGCCTTGTTTAAAAATATTGCGCAATAAAAAACTTATGAATGGGTCACGACATTGTTGTTGTGATCAAAAATATTTTGTTAGACTTCAAGTCGGAACTATTATTCGTAAACCTATCATGGCAAATTTACAGAATGAGTTATTTTCTTCAAAAGAAAAAGTTATTTTTTTGAAGAAAAGGTTAACGCCTCTATCAACAATCAATGCAAAGAGTACTAATGATGGATTCCAGATAAAGAAAGCATACAAGTACGTACACATACCTTACTTACCATAGATTTCAGCAGGCCTCTTCTCTTATTTTGACACAAAAAAACGTAGAAAAATGATGTCAACTTTAGGTTGAAGCCCGATGGGGCGAGGGGAGAGCCTACGGTACTTCCCTATATTGATGAACAGGGATGTGCCGCTAATAGGGGCGGATTTTAAGACCCAAAATAGCATAGAAACAAGTGTGCTTTTCAAATGTCATATTTTTTTTTATTTCCCTTCGTTGTATGCATAAGAAATTCCGAACCAACCAATTACGCCTGCCGGGTACTAAAGCCCCTATTCATATAACTCTAAGAAATTTAGTTAACATTTTTCTGGTCAGGGAGGAGACACCATACTTTATCGGACGGGTTTGCGGACAATTTCTGTATTTTCTTTTGGGACTGGTGTCACAGAAATTTAGGACTCGGGGAATTAATACTAGGCAATCCTAATTTGATAGTAATTAGGACTACTATACATAATTTCCTAGTGTATTAGGACTATTTCTATCTTGATTTATTCGAAAATAAGCCCAGGGCTTATATTGTGATAAAGGAATTTTTTGGTGGGCTTATACTCGGGGGTGGCTTATATTCGGGGGGGGGCTTATACATGGAAGTGAAAAATAAAGTAAAAATATAAATTCATATACTTTCTTTACAAAATGCTACTAATCTGTCTCTCATTGTTGCCATAAATATACCCTTATACCCAACTTAGATGCAATATTATACTGTAATATACCTCAAACCATCTAATTAAACCATAAACCGTCTAGTTTTGCTTGGAAATCCATATGAAATCAGAAAAAGTAAGAATGATATTTAAATATCAGACGAGGCTTATAATAAGGGGGGCCTTTACTCGGGGGAGCTTATATTTGGAAGTAAAAAACGTGTTAGTAAAATAGCAGGGTTATCTTTTAGGGGGAAGGCTTATACACAGGGGGCTTACTTTCGAAATTTTACGGTGGCTGTTTACTTAAAAATCGAATGAATACTATATATAAATTCAGTTTCAGTCTAATTTTAAATACTATTTGCTTTGTTTTAGGCAATGGCTTAGAGCAAACCATCCTGATAAAATTGAATACACGATGAAAAATCAAGAAGAAAAAGAAATATCCCTCTTTATTGTAAAGGAATTTGGTACTTACCTCATGTCATTTAGTGATAGTGAGGTAAATATTTTTATAGTTTTCAAGAAATATTTCTTTTTCTTTGGAGATGGGGGAATATAAATCGAAGCTAATTTCTGACTGGGGTAGGTCGAAAGGATGGTTTATTCTTAGCAAGACAATTGCGCTAGGAATAAAATAAACCAATACAATTTTTTGAGTGCGGGTATTAATAGAGTGGTGAGTTGGAGAGTTGCGAGTTACGAGTTGAAAACTTAACTTTTATAAATAACCTTGGCCGATTTATAGAATCTAGCGTCGTCAGATCCGAGAGCAGCAAAGCAAGGTTTTTATGCTGTCTGCATGGGTTGTTGTTTTTGTAGCTATCTAGCTACTTAATATTCCTACTATTATGCAGAACCAAGGGGCTGTCGACAAAAGATTTTTGTTTTTTTAGACGGCTTTTGGCCGTCAAGATTTCGATTACCCCCTCCCCCCTTGGCGGCCAACTAACTTTTTTTTTTGTAAAAAAACGTAATATTTTAAAATATTAAATATCCGGAACATTTTATAGTCTTCTTTATATCGTATTTACCCTATAAATTTAATAAATTTGTTCTTTTTTAAAAATTTAATTTTAGTCAGAGTGAAAATAATTTAATAAGCGCTCCTCTAATAAGCGCCCATCTTAAAAAATCGAAAAATTTAAAAGCGCCCCTGGCGCTTATTAGAAGTTGAAGTTTAACTGTATGTTTTTTTTATAGCAAACATGAGCCTAGGTTATTGTTATAAATATTTAACTAAAATTAAGGAATAAAAAAAAAACAGCTTCATTTTTTCTCCCACCATTTAATTGATTTCACAGTCGTGAGTGAGTGAGATTTTTTTATGAATGGGAATCAAATTAATTATGCGAGCGGGATAAATGTCTGCAAGAAGAGTGATCAGACATCAGTCTGGAAAAAATTGTCTGGGAATGTTCGAAAAGAATAAGAATGGTCAGACTTCATTGAATGTTTATGAAAATTGTCTGAATGAACTTTTTAAATGAATGGAGCCCCAGACTTTTGTCCACGCGGACCTCTCACCAAATTTTTTATTCATACGTCACGAATCATGGATATAGTAAAATTCCAAAAATAAGCCCAACGTGTATAAGCCCCCCCCCGAAAACAAGCCCCCCCCCAATTAACCTACTATTTTTTGTCACTGCATGTGTATTTATTTTTTACTAAAAACACTTTTTAAGTTGCGGAAAATATTTTGCTAAATCGGGGTAAACCTTGAATTTAAAAAAATAGAATATTAAAAAAGTCCTTTATCACAATATAAGCCCTAGGGCTTATTTTCGGAATTTTACTAATTAAATAGTTCTTTTTCACGTAGGACCTAAAACAGGAAACGGGTGGACACGAGTGGACAACAGGAGGAAAATAGTAGCAAATGGGTGGAAACGAGTGGGAAACGGGTGGGAAATGGGTGAGAATCGGGTGGAAACTAGTAAGTGGAAATAGGAAGAAACTGTAGGAAATGAGTGGGAAACGGGTGTGAAACGAGTGGAAACATGAGGAAACTAGCAGGGAATGAGTAGAAACTAGTGGAAAAACAGGTTATAAACGAGTAAAAAAGCAAAAGCGATAGCCGGGAAATTTTCACACACTTACCTTGTAACCTTTTAGCTACGACTCGTTAAATATTATCTCGTTTTATTCAATATGATCTGTAGAATAGTCTTTCTGTGACACTCTATGCTTCACTTTGGATTCTACGTTTAATTCCGTAAATCAATCCCAGGGCTTATATTACGACAAAGGGGTTTTTTGGTGGGATTATATGTCATTTTTGTACCTAGTTCTAGTTGGAAATATATTATCTTATCATATGATGTGGTCGTAGATCCATTTTAATTGTTTCGTTGTTCATGTTTTTAAATACCATGCGGAGATTTATTTTTCAATCTGAAAAATAAACACCACGTGAATGCGCGTAACGTTACACGAAATACACTTGATAATTACCTTATTCCCTTTAATTTTCGTGTACCTTATATTTCTTTAACTTTTATGCCTCTAATTCTCGCACAGGCTCCTAAATTGACTCCCTTTAATTTTCGCGCAATGGAAATGTGTTTTTATATTTTTTTTACATTAAAACGTGATATTATCACGTAGTTACTAAAAGTAGAACCGAGTAGAAACCCAGTAGATTATTATTATCAGCATTCATACATTACTTTAGGAGGAGAAACTTTCGTGCAGACAAACTAAAATAAAATATGCCAAAATGGATATACGAATCGATTAAAGAAGTTTTATTGCTATCCAATCTAATGAGGTGTAATTATCAGGTATTCCTTAAATGGAGTATTTTTAAACCCCTTAAATTTGTGTTTAATAATTTCATACCCCTAAAATACTTTAATAAAATTTTCATACCCTTACCGGATAACCTTCAGGCGGGTACCCAGAAGTAATAATGACCACCCCCTAAGAGATATGAAGAAAAAACTGTTCGAATCGAATTCTATATGATGTAATCATCTATTTCCGCTTCAAAATATTTTTTATTTTTCCCAACGGACTGGAAATATTATTTTAGGAGGTACCGTAAAATCCCTGATATAAGCCCTGGGCTTATATCCGGTCAAAGGCCTTTTTAGATAGGACTTATATTTAAGGGGGCTTATATCCGGGGGGCTTATATCCGGGATGGATTTTGGGTTCCAGAAGATAAAAATTAATTTTCGTAGAGGTGAAATTGTTTTGTACATATCTTCATTTTTGCTCTATTTAACAAACGATTTAAGCTTTTTATTTACACTGAAACATGTATAACGCTTATTTTTTACTCTGGAACACTTTTTTAACCTTGTTTTTTTTTTATCTAAACACAACTTTTAAGATCATTTTTTGTCTGAAAAACAGTTTTTACAACCTTGAAAATTTTTCGGATATAAGCCCATGTGCTTATATCCGGGATGAGTTTTGGGTTTCAATTTGGGGGCGGGGACTATATCCTGGGGGCTTATAACCGGGGGGCTTATATCCGGGATTTTACGGTATCCGTAAAAGCTAAATAGTTTAAAGTTCTTTGCTATCCAGATATCGCACTGTAAACTAATGAAACTTGCATGGTTCGAATCTTTCCGACACCCACCCCCGGGGAGGGCGGGGAATTTCCGAGGGTTTTTTTTTTTGACAAAATCTTCACACCCGGGGGCAAATTGTTGGCAAAATCCCCACCTCCAAGGACAATTTTAGACCGATCGTTTACAAAATCCCCATCCACGGGACAAATTTGAAAAAGATGGGGGAAAACTTAATCATTTTCCCAAACAACGGGCGTCGGAAAGATTTGGACCACGCATAATTTATAGTTCAATTTTTTTTTTTTTGACTTCATCTCCAGGCCAATCTAGGTTTGTCAACTTTGGTTGAACTGGAGTGAGATGGCAAGCATCTTGTCATATAGCTATATACTCAGTGATTCGCTACATTGTCAACTCCCTAAAAAACTCCAGTGTTTACTATTTTTTTCCCTGCCCCTTTTCATTCATCAAAAAAGAATTCACCAAGATATTTTATATGTCTAACATTATTTATTTTTAACCTGATAGCAGCAATTTTTACCCTGGTGAAGATACCGTTTGCGGAAATTACTGTAGCGAGGATGCAATGTCTTTTGAGTCCTGTCATGTTAGGCAACCGTAAGATCTGGGATATAAGCCACCGAATTTAGCCCCCCAAATTACAACCCAGTGTTTCAGATAAACATGATGGGATTTTGAACAAAATAAAGCTTGGCGAGTACTTAGTAAACTTACGTACATGTGAACAAAGGGGTACGTAAGACATTTTAGTATTTTATTTTCTTACGTATCTTACGTACAAATTTTACGTAAAGTCTTACGTAAAAAAGTTACGTCCATGTGAATGAAGCTTTACGGATTTACATAAGGGCTTACGTAATGTAAGAGATATGAAGGAAAAACTGTTCGAATCGAATTCTATGTGATGCAAGCATCTATTCCCGCATCAACATAATTTTCACTATAGACATACAATAAATATAAAATATATAAATTTTTCGTAAGTCTATGTTTTCACCAACAGACTGGAAATATTTTTTAACAAATATGTCTATCAATGTAGAGGAGTTATCCGTAAAAATTAAAGAGTTTAAAGTTCTTTACTATCCAAATATGGCACTTTCAACTAATGTATCGTTCAATTTTATGTTTTCCAATCTCCCCAAACAACTCCTAATTTCCCCCAGCCCCTTTTCACTCTTCAAAGTTTTTTCCTGGCCTCCGCGGGAATTTACCAAAAATTTTCATCTGAACTCTGGTTAGACTACGGATATTTTTGCCGCCGCGGGACTTCGCTGAATAATATTTCAGGAACTTTCATATAAATAGTTCCAATAAACTAGCCTCTGGTCTGTGCGGGAGGATGGTAAACCTTACTTGTTTTTAACCTGATATCAGCAATCCCCCTGGCAAATATACTTTTTGAGGATGGTTATAAATGTAACGAGGATGTGATGTCTGTTGAGTCCTGTCATGTTTTTTCAATATTTTGGAAAAAATCCACTTTTTTAGAAAAATGGCTGTCATTTCTTCCCTAAATTATATTTTTATTTTTATATTATATTTTATATTAGGCGCTATAGGTAAAGTATAATATATCTTTAGTATGAACATCACCACTCAAGCCTGATAAGGAAGCTAGATGGACTAATGCATATCATTTCACTGGAAAACAACGAAGTTGATTACTGGGAAGCTAAACAAAAACGAATGGATGATATGATACTTTTAATGGACGATTATACTGCCGATGGAAACATCACCTTTACAAAAAGTGTGAGAGACATGTGCAACGATTTCGTTACCGCCCTTGATTCCATAATTGCTATTACAATTGCAAAATTGTCTGGCTTTTGTTTAAGGTAAATTTAAGTCAGATACTTATTTAAGGAATTGTTAGGAATGGTGGGACAAAAGTGTCGAAACCACTAAAAGATTAGATCACAATCGCCCAGATCTCGTAGTTATTGATAGAATAAGGAAACGATGGATTATCGTAGATTTCGCTGTGCCTTACGACAAAAATGTGGGAATAAAGGAAAAGGAGAAAATTGATAAGTACTCCCCGTTAGCATTAGAAGTGAGGAGAATGCACGGGGTCTCTACAAAAATAATACCTATTGTTGTGGGTGCGCTGGGAGCCGTGTCTAAGAATTTAACTAGGTATTTGAAAGACTTGGAGATACCTGATGTTCTGGGAGGTCTACAAACCTCGGCAGTTATTGGGACGTCCCTTATCCTTAGGAAGGTTTTGAGTTTGTAATTTTTTATATTTTTATACTAATTTTATACATTTTCTACTATTTTTTTTGTAAAATTAAATTATTTATTGATTGTTTGATTGTGTCGTATGTATTGAATTTTGATGTGTCGTGTTCGTATCTGTGTGTATATTAGGAAACGCCCAGTCTCTATAGTCCCAGGTCCGGGACCGGGACTGGGTGGAACTCATCCCAGGCAATCCTAGGATGTCCAATCACTGGAATTTTTATTATTATTATTATTATTATTATTATTTAGGCATTCTAACAGAACAGAAAAGAGAAGCCTTGTTGAATGTCTCGCGTGTGGTATTGAAAAAAGCGAATTGGAACAGAGCTACATAGCAATTAGCAGTGATGAAAATAGTAGCAATGAAAGCGAAAACAATGATACAATAGGTACTATTTTTTAAAATATTCAATATTTTGTTAACTAAATAATATATTTTGTGCGGGAATTTAAAAAAAATGTTTACCCGCGCCGTACATCTTTTTGTGATATGTTTCTAATAACTCTGGTAATGAAAATCAAAACACTGGTGTAAACGCTCGGCAAGTACTCATAATGGTGTTTGATGGAAATAAATAATAGGCGGATGAGAAGGAATCCAATCGGATTTTATGCCGTCAAATTCTCTAAATAAGCCTCGTCTGTATAATTCCACTTCATGAATATAAGTCTCCCAATTTAGTAATCGTGTTTATATGGAAAATCAATCGTTCCAGTTTAACAGTCTAAAACCACTCCCTGACTATTTTTACTCCCCCAGTCGTTTTAGATTGGGCTAAAACAATTCTCCCAGTTCTCAATAACCACTCCCTTTTGGGATACTAGTCTAAAACGACTACCATAAGTTTTAGATTTGGCTAACTGATAACTGTCAAAATACAATCCCCAGACAACATACCCGTTTAAATGTAAATTCAGCTCTCCAACTAGAATAAATTTAGGCGTTCTTATATCACATCTCTTTTTGTAGTTTGGTAGTTTAGTTCTTTAAACTGACATAGAAGATCCCGTAAAAGGTAATGGAGAGAAGGAACAAGTCTACTATCGGACTAGTTTACTTTTTGCCCCGCCTGGAGAGGCGATAGCTTCTCCCAGAGGTGCTACTTAGTGTCTCCCGCACATGAGAACAGCATACACTTTTTTACCCTGTTCCTTCGCCTCGTTTTTGCACTCGGCTCTGGAGCAACTGAGTTGATTTCTTGTCTGTCACGTGTACCCGAATCCGAGAAGGGATCGATAAACAACCCAATACGGCACAAACTTTCTTCGAAGAAATAAAACAAATTTAAAAAACACACAAATCACCTTAGGCGAGAGAAAAAAGGCATCTGTCTAATATTTACTTTTAAACTTGTTATAAATTAGATTTTACACATATAAGCATGCGAATAAGGTAATCTTAGAATAAATATATAATTGGATTAGTTCTGTATAAATAGTTAATTTTAAATAAAAGCATTTGTTTACATTTTGTGTTTGTTTCTAAAAATTTATAAAAGTGAGTATTTTGCAGAATAAAGCAAAAGCGATCGTGACATTCGACGGACCAAAGTGGTCGCCAACATCCAGAAACCTGAATGTGCGGCACGACATTCAAACCGCCCAGTTGGGTCACAGCCTAGTTACGGAATCGGATACAGATGTAGAAACAGGCTGTGATCTGCACGGTAACACTTTTTGTACAGGGAAAGCAATCTCATCGACAAGAATTTTGTCGTCAATAATCCCTTAATCCCTGTGGCTTTAAATATCACGTGAAAGAATAATCAATACTCGTCATAGTAACAAATTGCTAATTCCTTCCGATCATAATACCGTCTGTGGGTAATTTATTTGATGATTGTTGATAACCTATTTTATTTTCAGACATGTCAGCCATTTTTGACCTCGGGATCCCTTTAAGTAATTTCTGTCGTGCGATTCTTTAATTAATCGGAATTTTCAAGCTCAATTTTCTCAAGTATTTCCTATTAATATTTTTAATTTAATGTCAAAGGAAGAATGTGATATATTTCAAACATCTTATGAAATAAGTGGTTTCTTTACTATGTGTAATTTAAATTTAAAAATGTGCTCGAACTTTATGTTTAGTTACTTTACTGACCTTGATTTAAAAAACTGTGAGAATAATGAATGTTGGACTAAGTCCATCGATTCGCGAAAATACATCTCGGCAAACGTTTCGGGATCATATAAATATAAAAAAAAATTATCCCGCCTTTTTTCCCAGGACACTTCTATCCCGGGAAAACTCTCCATATTAAAACCTTCTAAACATCTCGGCAAACGTTCCTGAATAATATAATTATACAAAGAAATATATCCCACATTTTTTCCCGGGGCAGTCTTATCCCAGGACAACTCTCCATAAAAACACCCCCTTAGAAGGTTTTAGGAAGAATTCAGGGAAGTATTTAGAAAAAAATGAGTCTAGTTAGTATTTCAAAGACTTTTCTACTTCCAAATTAAAGCCAACGCCCCCAACCCGTGTATATGCAACCCCTCCCAAAAACAGGCCATGTATAAACTCTGGGATTATTTACAGAAATTTAATGTAGTATTGTGCAAACTTCATTGTCTTAATTTAGATTGGCCTTGTCAAACACAATCGGTGAAAGAGTTGAGATCAATAGCGGAAGATATATCATGTGACATCTCCAACTGTCTTGAAAAATCAGAGATTGTCCGGATAATTACAGAAAAGATTCAATCTAGTGAATATTCCAGGGATAGAAAAAGAAGGCACCGACCAACTAACGAAGGAGAGAAAAAAAGAACAAAAACTGACATGGACATTTGGGCAGACGTCATTGTGGAAGATGTTGAGACAATTCCATATGATATAGACGGGATATGTGCATATAAACTCGGTTATAATCCTGATGAGAAAATGAAAACCTCAAAAGATGGCAGGAGCTGGAAAACCTGGGTAACATCAGTAAGAAAAGAATTTTATGGCGTTAGAAGGAAATCGTCATGTGCAGGCTCATATCTGTGCCGAAACCAAGAATGTGGTTTTCGTAAACTTTATGGCAAAGCAAATACGGTGCAATTTATTAAAAGCCATGTATGTAAAGTTTGTGGGCTGAGTGGGTCCTACATTGAATGTCCTTGCATAAAAATATGGGAGTTTGATGAGTCGAACAAAACAGTTTCCATATATCATGTTGGTACACACACATGTACAGCTAAAAAGGTGATAATCATAGATGACTTCACAAAAGAAAAATTCGGACAAAATAATTCAACCACAGCTGGAAAAGTATCCGAAGATGTAATAATCGATGCATTGAAAGACCCAACTAATAACTGGGATGATATATTAAACGCTGCTGACAAAGTTTTAGACAATGAAAAGCTCAGAAATGAAAAGAAAAAGATAGTGCGTGAAGATCAACCGTTTGGACATAGTTTAGAGGCTGTAGCAGCTTTGAAAACGCGCCTTTCAGCAGAACGTGATAGATTTTATATATATATGATAAACGATAGACACATGAACGGATCACCAACCTATGTGTTCAAATGCAGTAAAATTCAGGCTAAACTTGCACTGGCCCTCGATAGTTCCAAAAACGGGTTTTTAAGCAATGAGTATTGTTTTGCCGACGGAACGTTTAAAAGATGTCCCGGATTTACGACACTTGCTTTGTACGTATACGTTCCGGTTATCTGCAAGATGGTGAAATTATGTACCATGGAAGCTGAAAGCGAATCAATGGAAAATTGGGTGACATTTTGGAATATGCTCAACTCTATTTTGCAGGAATATTCTGGCGAAAAATCATATATGTTTAATCCTTGCGGTTGGTCTGTTGATGAAGGAGGTATGTATTTTGTTTCCATTTATAAAACTAATCAACTATTTATATACAGTAAAAACTATAAAAAGCGCCCCACCCTCGTTTAACCCTACAAAGGCTGGGGGGCCTCCTAGGCCCCCCCCACCCATGTTTGTCTAAATATGTCAAAAACCATTTTAGATAAACTCCTGAAATTTTTTGGCTTTTTCTAAAATTTTATTTCGAAACTTTTGCAAAAAAAAATTTTTTTGTCGGTCCCTAATTTTTGACCCCGACGGCCCGTTTTGGGGGCCCGGTGGTGATATTTTGGATATTTCGGCTTAAATAGAGGCAACATTTATGGTTAAATAACTCAGTAATAATGAAGATATTCATAATAAGTCTTTTGTATAGTGTTTATCCAGTTTGTTCTTAACAATTTCCAATTTATTTCATTTTATTTAGCTATTTAAATAACCCAGTTATGACGTCAGCAATATGTCAGCAAATTTTGTCATTTTTTCACTAAAATGGGCATAAATAGGTCAATTTTCAAAATTTTCGCCTGAAATTTTGTACACACCTCTATTGTATCGGTGAGAAGCCATGTGCAAAATTTTATGAAAATCGGTAGTCTAAAACTAGATTTATTAGCCGAAATGTCATTTTCGAGGCGGGGCCCCGTTTTGGGCCAAAATTTCAATGTTAAATAACTTTTGAACCCTGAGACCGATCATGCTGAAATTTTGAGCAAAGCTAGAATGTACTAGGACCTCGCTCTATGACAAAAATGAGCTATCCAACTTCTTCGTGGGGGGTCCTGGGTCAATTTTAGTGATTTTTAGTAATTTTCTGAAAAAATTGGACTTTGGACCCTAAATTCCGCCATTTTGAATATTTTTTTTTTCAAAAATTTTATTTTTTCATAAAATATAATCTATTACCTTTCATATAAAACACATATTAATCATACATATACAAAACAAAGTTTTAATTTGATTAACTGAAAATGTGGGACTTTTTCCTCATATTTCCGAGGTGGCACTCAGAAAAATGCTGACGTAAGCATTTTTATGGACATAGAATTTTTTTTTTTCATTTCATTGAATGAGTGAAAGGTCAATCTATAATATTGTAAAATTTCAGAGCAAACCGAGTAAACTTAGGGAAATTACGGAGGGGGGCCTACCAGGCCCCCCCCAGCCTTGGGCCTCTGAAAAAAGCCCAGCCTTTGTAGGGTTAAAGTGCTTCATTCCAATAAGATCTTCCCCTAAAAATAAACAAAACTCCGAGCAGATTCCGTAACCCTGGGCCAATTTTTTTATTATTTCGATGTTAACTTATATGCAGATAACTGCCGCACATTTAAGTTAAATAGAAGAATTGCATTTGTGTAATAAGAGCATTTAAATTACAAAAAAATAATGATATAACATAATAAAAGTGTCCCCACCCTCTACCTCTGTAGTTATTCTTTGATATTTCGTGTTACATGTATGAATTTGCCGTTGATTAAAACGTATTAAAAATTTAACAGTTTCGAAACCTACGATATTTTCAAATTAGTGATTTTGAGAAGTAGTCTATTTTATGCTGTGGATTTTTTATGAACAATAACTATATTTATATTTCATTCATTCGAATTTTAAGTAAAGAGCTGTATTATATATTGACTGATAGATTATGAAAAGAGTCTCCCATTTTGCAAAGTTGATTTATAGAAATTATCTACTAGTCCTAATTTCCTAGACTAGTCATAATTCACTAGGAAATTAAGATAGAATTAGTCTTAATACACTAGGAAATTAAGAATAGTAGTCTTAATTTACTAGGAAATTAAGAATGTCTAAGCTTAATTTCCCAAGTCTTAATTCCCTGTGACACCGGGCCACGCCTAAAATGAACGAAAATGGGGGTTTTTGATATATTTTTCAAGAACCGCTTGGTCGTTATTGTAAAAGCCTTTAGAATTATCGACGCTGGGAAAATCAATAAAATACTATAATAAAAAACAAAGATATTTATTTCCATATACTTCTTGCTAACGATCTTCAACAAACTAA
>JAUOBW010223321.1:0-12761 GCA_032360285.1 Lepidozona retiporosa | reverse complement strand
AACATTCAACTTCTCATGCGCTATTAAGTCTCACAGAAAAAATTCGAAAAGCTCTAGATGAGAAAAAATTTGCGTGCAGGGTATTTATTGATTTAAAAAAGGCGTTTGATACAGTTGATCACACTATACTTCTCAAGAAATGGGCTATTCCAGAAAATAAATGTACTTTCACGACGGACGGACCTGGGTGAGGAATACCTTACACCTTCCGATTTCTAAGCACTGGCTAGGACTTTATACCTTCGGATTTCTAGCTTCGGTTGGATCGTGCCCTTCGACCTTCCGATTTTACGACGGACGGAGGTGGGTGAGGAATACCTTACACCTTACACCATTTCTAAACACTGGCTAGGACCTTATGCCTTCAGATTTCTTATCCCGGTTGGCTCTCTGCTCTTCGATCTTCCGTTTTTTTTTACTTAATACCTTTTACACCTTCGGATTTCTATCTACGACCACTTAGCGGAACAGACATATATTGACAACCCAATCGTACACCGTACCAATAAGCTTAATGAGATTAATATTTGGGGAGATTAACTTTCGCAAATGATAAATTGTGCGATATTCGGCGTAGTTTTATTTTCGCCAATCACCGATCTTCAAACATTTTTGCGGAATTTTATTTTTGCGGATGACTAAATTTCACATTCATATTTAGGACACAGAGAAGAGTAATTAATCACGTATGAAATTTATTTTAGTAAACGATCCCTTAAAATGCCCTTCAACAACCGTTTAATTATTTGCAATTTTTAAACAACATTAAACAAGTTGAAAAATTAGTCCCTTTCATACTTTTAATATTTTGCGGAGTTTTATTTCCGCGTATTGGACAAGAATTCGCGAAAATTAATCCCCACGTAAAATTAATCTCTGCTAAAATCAGTCTGATTAACGTATGTCGGTTAATAAGCATTATGAATAGTTTGAATTTAATAACGTCAGAATTTTATCTGTCCGAACTTTTAAACGCCCGAAACTTTCAAACCACTGTTTCTCCAAACGATATTGTTTGATTTCGATATTGACCAATATTTTTTGACTCAAAAAAGTCTATACAATTTTTGTTAGTTTTTTATCTATCATTTGCTTTAAAATTTAAGAGTTTATGTGGCCTTCTCAATAATGTTGAGCTTTACAAACGTCCGAAATTAGTGCTAAAAATTGTCCGAAAATAAAAAGTCCGACAATTAGAAAATTATAAGTTTAAATTTTGTTTTACTTAAAGTTGTTATAATAAAGGGAGATTTGTGTAACCTTAAGTAAGAATGCCACTATATAAATTAATCTATGCGTGAGGTTTCTCCTGGCCAGATTTCCAATAAAGGTATATGTAACACTACAAACCTGGGAAATTAAGACTAAATAAATATATCAGCGGTTTCTACTCAAGAGATTTGTTTTTACAAGTTACAACATAACTTACATCAACGGAGACCAAATTTGTATCCCTTCGTTATGAAAATATTGTTATATTTGTTCCGAATCGGGATAAAATATACTTCTGCTTTTCACTGAAGCTTTTTTGCAGAAAGAATTTTTGCGACATGATGGGTCAGGATTTGCTAGGTCGAGTTTAAAATTTGTTTGTGGTTGGAGACTTGTCCAAGAATTTCACAGAGCTATTTCGCATTGCATACATAATTTCGAACAATATTTTTTGTGCGTTAAGTATTAGTCAAATTATTTTTTGTCCCGGGAGAGATTCCATCTCTGGACAATTTTCATATAAACAGCGCTTAAGCAGGTTTGAAAAAGGCAAAACTTATGCAACTGCTTAAGAAAACCCCAAGCTGAATTTCCTTACGTTACTACCAAAGTTACAGAGAAAATAAATGCATGTGGAGACTTTTTGAAAGCTTATTTTAGCAAGTAAACCTTAGAAATAAGTCTATACTGTACTTATGTTTCAAAAACTGTTTGCAATAAAACTTATTAATTAATACGAGGATACAGTTTGAAGTTAATAACGAATATACAACATTTATGCCAAATCACTTATATGAACTCAAGTTATAACATGAAATTAATACATATAAATAAAAAATGTTTTTTGACAATAATAAATCGGCTGGCGCGATACCAGTACGCTCTTTTTTTACATAATTTCGTAAATATAAAATATGATTTTTTCATAATACATACTTTAAATTCTTCGAATTTTGGGAGAAGGTTTATCTTTTTATCTGTGCATGTATATTTCCATAAATTTAATAATGTGAATTTGTCATTTGTTCCCCCAAAATGTGTAGGAATTTTACAACAAAATTATCACACCAAATATTTTATCGACAGGTTTAACACGCAAATATACTTGAAACAAGACTAGTAATTAACTGTGGAGTTTTTGATTATAAGTAAAATAGATTTATACAGTCTTAGTATTCAATGTCATTTTTTTTAATATCTGCGTTTAAATTACCTGTCACATTTATTTTTGAAGACAAAAAGGAATTTAAGGTATGTGTTATTTTATTATTACTATTATTATGTGTTTTTTAGATAATAACTTTTATTTTACGCTGCATACACGTTTTTTTTTATAAGAAACTTAGGTTTGGCCTCAGTACTGAAAGTTTCTTAACTCTTTGGTATTTTCAGTAGTCAAAGTTTCTTAGGAGTTTCTTAAGAAATTCAAAAAAGAAATAAAAAAATAAGCAAGAAATTTGGTGAAAGCACAGTGTTAAGCGGGTAAATATGCTTTATTATAAAAATAGTAACAAAATAAATTACAAACACGTTTTAAGAGTTTTAATCAATGTTCTATAATGGATTTATTTCTACTCCATCTACATCGTTTATCATTGAAAAAATGTTATTTATGTTTTTCAGTTTCTTATGCTTAGAGGTTTCAGTACTGAAATTTCTTAACTTTTTTGCCATCCCAGTACTGGTTTCTTATAAAAAAAAATATGTGTATTGTATATAGAACGCCCCACGAAAAAGCACCATTCTACTTCAGATTAAAAACCATTTTAATATAAAAACATTATTCCTCTTTATGAGAAATTTTAAAACATTTTGATAAACTAAAAGCTCATTGCCACTTACCAACATGTAAACGTTGCCCTGCCGACTTTATAAGCGCCCCCTAATTATTTATTTTTCTGAAAAAGGGCCCCCTCATATAAACTGATAAACAGCAGCCAAATGTCTAACAAATACTCTTCGGTGCCTAGACGCACCAGCTTCTCCTTCGGGTCCTCCTCCACCTGCTAATTGCCCTGTAAAAATTTGAGTCAACACGCAAGAAAATTATTATAGAGAAGTGTTATATATCGTTGTAAAACCCGCACTTATTTAATTTTGGGGAAAGTAATAAAAAAAAAACAGTTTATAGTCGTTACAAAATTCAGGACATTTTCCAATTTACTTAGTAGAAGAATTGTAGCAGATTTTTTTAAAATTAGTGTGACATTGTCTGTATAAACAGTATAAGTACCCTATTGTTCTTGAGCAATATATTTAAAAACTCAAAGACATCCAAAGAAGATTATGCACTATTTTTCGTTTAATTATTTCTGCGTGTGCTCTGAATTTTTTGTTCAAAATGGTGAATCTACGAGTGATTTATATCTTTAATATATTAGGCACATCTGTCCTCTAGGAACTTAAGAATTCCTTATTATATTACTTACCGTAGAATGTTTTCTAAATTGAGTTTAATCACAATGAAACTTGCACAAAGACTTACATGGGCATATGTATTTAGGCTAAAAACATTTTAATATATGTTTCATAAATATTCGACTATCATATATATTTTAGAAAGCATTCATATCTATATTTATAGCGCTTCACAGTACTGCTCACTAGACGGAGTAATGTAACAAAACGATCGATATTGTAGTCCAACTGAGGATGATCCAAGTAAACCGTTGTATGAAGCAATGACATCATTATCGGCACGATTGTGACAGAGCTGTAATTCAACGAACCCAATGGCGAAGACAAGAAGACTTGCTGCGAGAAAGATTTCATTGATTATATATTTCCTTGTTATAGTAAACAAACTTGTATTGTATTAGTCTTCCTGAATCTTTAATGTGCCTTTAACTACGGATGTTGTAACGGACGATTTATACGTCTGGCCTTTATGCTTTTCGTATCGGATTTTGATTTCATCTTCATCCATGTTGTAGGCAATAACCGTCCCGTTATACCAATTTGCTTTATATCTGTTTGAATAAAAATAGTATATCAGACACAAAGGTATGGAATGCCCTCAACTCGTTTGCAACAATATGAAAATTATTAACATTTTGGATGTTTATAACACTATTTATTATTATTCGTATCTCATTGACTTAGTAATAGATCACGCGATTTCTCCCATACAGGTTCGCGGCCGCCCCACCAATGTCTTAGTTTTGGACGATCCTCAGTTTTTGATTGAATGTAGGGTGATTATGCATATTTATTATGTCAAAAAATATTTTGTTATATATATATTTTGCTTCGAAATTTATTGATAATTAACTATTCAATAATGATATACTATCGGAAACTTTATAAACCGGTTTTTCTGAAAATGGGCAAATTTATTTAAATAAATAGTGCGCGATGGTTAAAATGTGACTAGAAAGTGACCATCATTTAATGTCGAAGACAGAATTTTTAATACTTATAAGTCAAATTGACATCACGTTGGTATATGAAATAAAATTCTTTTGGCAAAATGCCAATTTAATCACTGAGAGTTTCTTAACCATAGCTCAAGTTTAGCATATAGTGGTGCGAAACGCTTTTAGTCCGTCTAAAAGTCTGTAATATCTAAATTTTGTCCCTTTGAAGTTTAGTACACGTTTTTTTATAAGCAACTAAGCTTTGGCTTTAGTACTAGTGTTGCTTAGCAAAAATGCCGAATTTTAGTTATGTTAAAAATGATTAATTAGCAATAAATACGTTGAAATAATTATAACTAGAGAAAAAATGAACTTTTTAAAAAAGAATCAGAGATGATGCTACAAATATTTGTTATGCATTGATTCATTTGTTGCTTAGCTTGGTAAAATTTAGTAGTAATGTTGCTTAATTTTTTTAGAGATTTTAGTACTGTTCCTTATAAACTTGTTGCTTATAAAAAAACGTGTAGTTAGTAATCATTGCACCCCATGTAGTCCATGTAATAACTCGAATTTTGATATCAATAAATCATAGCAAAATTGCATCATATTTCTGGTTAACTTTCCTCTTTTGTGTTATTAGTTCCCCTCGGGCCCCCTTCTATCTGGGTGGCGCAGTGGATTAGCGCGTTGTTTCCGTAGCTCTAGGGTTACGAATTCGAGCCCAGCCCAGGATACTCAGTAAAATTTGGTGAACCACTGGGTTTATATTACTTATAACATCTTTAAATTCGCCACACAACAAGATGCCTCGGCATCTTACCCAGGTTTGCCTTGGATGATAAAAATGGACCCTTTAGAACCAAAAAAAATATATTAACAGTTTTTACAAATTCGAAATAACATTCCAGACCTCATTAACAGACAGTTATGACCAAATAGTCACGTCCTTTTGTTATAAAATTTCAGACAAAAAATAAATTTTCAACACTGAATCCGTGTATACTGAAGGTAGGTACACTTTTAGAAAATTGACATCTTTCTAAAATTCGACGCTAACAATTTAATTCATAATGACTTTTGGGAAAGCGATCACCATCCTCAAGTCGTTTTTTCATATTTCTAAATAATGAAACTATACTAAAACACTATAGCAATTTTTCTGCTCCAGTTGGTATCTACCTCCAATATTACACATTTTATACTTACCTTGTTTTAAGCAGACACTCCTTAGACCACCAGACAGACACACGAGCTCCCACCTCTGAACAATGCTGAATTACGAGTTTTGTTTCATCGCTTATGTGTTCCACAGTTTCATCAGCACTAGTACTAGGTAACTGCCTCTGGGATGAATCGCTTATCGCACTAATCGTATCAGGACTGGCTTCATTTAAATTCTGCGATGAATCGTATATATCACTGTCAGCAGCAATATTATTTAAATGCCTCGTCAAAGGATCAAAAAATGTCTCCCAATTGATAAACCCATCATTTGATGTCTTGCTGGTAACCGGTTTTATTTGACCGGCTCTTTTGCGTGGAGCTTGCGAATCTTTAAATGAAGAAAATGTTCTCTCACGGAATTTTATACCAGTAGTAGTTTCGTATGCTTCTGTTTCAGCATCAACAAGGACTTTCGTTATATTCATTAACTCTTTCAATGCCGCTCTTTCAATTGCAAAAATCCTAGCTCTTTTTCCTAAGCACAGTTGTTGTACTCTGAGAATCAGCTCCGCTTTTACTCCTTCAGTCGAAATATTGTGCCAATGCAGAATATCTTTCAAAGCAAATATTGATAATTTCATAAGGTCACTCGTTTTTTTTGCCACATTTCTTAAATTGCCATTGTATCTTTTTGGTTCTTTTGGTTCTTTTTTATTCGCAGCTTTTGTCAGGTTCGCAACGAGTTTATGTTTTGGAATTAGCTTATGCGGTAGATTTTTAAGTTTCGACATATTTCTAAGGGTATTAACATCGTTGTGTATATATAATTCATAGAATTTCCATTTTTCCCGTTCTTTGTCATTCAAAAAGCTGGCGTTTAAATCATCTCTTTTTTCTTTCCAGAACAAAACAATATCTTTAATTTCTACCATTGACAAAACAGATAATACTTTTATTAAGTCTTTGTCCGGGTTAGGAAGTACTCGAAACGCGAGATCCAAAATTTTAGAAGGTCGATAAGCACCAGGAGAGTCGTATTCACCTTCCTTAAATGTTAACCGAATTTCAAATGGGAGATAATGGAGCTCAGCAGTTGTACTCCATCTAATTAAATCAGGCAGCGGTTGTTTTTCGAACCTGTATTGAATACTGCCACGCCAGTTATTATCCACACGGTATATTGCAGTAACATATTTATCTTTGAATACGTTGCCCTCACTCGACGTTATTACCAGGTAGTCTTCAAGATATGATCTTTGTGTGGGTTCATTTAAATTCCACTGATCTTTTAGATGTGCCCATAAAGGTAAATTGGAAATTGAATATGTGTCTTCGCACTCCATTTTATCACTTTCTGAAAGAGATAGAAAATTTTTTAGGGCATCTTCATCATTAAAAAGGAAATTTGCCTCGTCTCCTACACCTCGATATGTTATTAGTGGTTTTCCACCAAAACATGCCCCGTCAAATGATTCAATTATGTCGTTAGCAAATTTGTTCATATTCTCTAGATGTTCACTACTCCCAACTTCGCATTTCTCATGGACTTGTTTGGATGAATAAATACCATGACCGCTAAGGTATTCATTTTCAACAGCGTGTACCCGTTCAACATAATTCTGTTTCGACCAATATTCGGCGAATGACTGCGACACAACTCGATCCAGATTAAGGAGCGAAGAAAATCTAACCATAAACATTTTAAGTAAGACGTTACTCGGCTTCTCCGAAGGGCCATTGTCAGTTAAAAACATTAAGCACGGCTTTAATTGGCATTTTGAGTTGTCCCAAAACAAATGATGCAAATCAGGTTTTGATAATAAGTAAAATATCTCATTACATAGTCGAAAAACTGTTTCTCGTTCGAAAAAAGATATATTTATTAAGGAAACTGCTTGTCCTGTTCTAGTAACGCTTATAAGATCGTGTGTCCCTAAATTCCCAATATCTTTTGTAGATTGTGAGGTTACCACAGTGTTAAGGAATAAGTGCGTCATAGGTGTACATGCATTTACTTTATCCTGTTCCCACGTATGATCGTTCAATTCTCCCCTTGTTTTCTTCCAAGTACGACCCATCTGTTGTACAGGGGCTTGGTCTCCAATAACAATACCTTTGGCATCCTTTGAATCCAATATTATCTCAGTGGAATATTTGTGCTGGAGATCAGCGATAAAGCTCCCTGACGACATGGCATAGTGAGAATTAACTACGGTTTTCACAACCTTGGTACGTGATGGTGGATGGAGGGATATGTTTGCATTTACGCCTCTACCATGATGATGTCTTGTAGCTTGATATGATCCTCCTTTGAAATTTTCAGTGTAGGTATACAACGTCGAGTTAGCTACTTTAAACCCTGGTGGTGCTACCTCCATTATATACGACCGCACTGCTCTCATGATGGTCTTATTTTCAGCAGAACGGTACAGTGTGTTTGATGTTAATCTTGGATGAGCAACCAAACCGCCTCCCCCAAGCTCATCAATATCTCTTTCACCAAAACAATATTCCATGATTTGTGGAAGTAATGGGAATTCGTCTACTTTCAATTTTCTACCGCGACCTGGTTTTATCGTTTTAATTTCAGAATGTTTCCTCTTCTTTATTAATCTTTCTATGGCTCCCTTTGTTTTATTTAACTTTGAGGAAGATTTGACGATTTCTTCATAGGTTTTTATGTCTTTGTTTAATTTGCGCTTTGCATTGATAAACGAATTTTTTCCTTTTCTCCCACATATCTTAGCTGCCTCCTCTGGACCGGCAATCTCAGTTAACACACCTTTAAAAAGGTCTCCATCACGCTTAGTATCTATGTATTTAAGTTCTGTTTTCAATGTTCTATCTAATTTTTCCGTTATAAGTTTGCCAATATTCCGATTTTTTCTCTCCTTTTTTAGTGCATCAGAAACTATGGTATTGTAAGTGTCGCTGACTCTGATTGCAGCATCTTTAGTGTATACAGGCCCTGTTACCCCCTGTTTTGTAGTACGGTATATCTCTGTGGCATCGTTCATATCTAATACTGAATGTTCTAATAAGGCTTTTGCAACTAACTGATAAGACAGGCTTTAATAAGGATTTTTGGTATTTGGTCGCACTAATAATCTGTTTTTCTAATTTTTTTATATTGTCATTTATGGCTCCCGTTGTTAGTTCTTTATCCCTGTTGTTTAGGCGAGAATCATTGCTGCAATCCATTTTACCAAGGTGTCTGTAATATTCTCTAGATAAACCATTCAAAGGAATTAATTTCCTTTTTTTTTGTAGTTCGTCAAATAATTTATAACGCTCATTTTTGTGTTTTAATGGTACTTCGTGTTTGTCATTTAGGTTAGGAGAAACTTGATATTTTAAACTTTCTTTTTTAATTTTAGGAGAAACGACGGGTAACTCATTTAAAATTCCATTTTCAATTTCAGAAGAGGAAGAGACGAGTAAATGATTTTCTTTAATTATTTTATTTTTAATTTTAGAAGGCGAATCGACAAATCGTTGATCTTCCTTCTTAATTTCTTTTTCAATTTTAGAAGGTGAAGGCACGAGTAGATGATTATCATTTATAACTTTATTTTTAGGTATAGAAGTTGAGGTGACGAATTGTGGGTCATCTTTTATGATTTCATTTCCAAATTTAAGAGGAGAATTGATGAGTTGATGATTTTCGATTGTAGGAGAAGAAGCGGCGATTAAATGATCTTCATTTCTAATTTCGTTATCAATTTTAGAAAGAGAAGCGTCGGGTAGATGATCTTCTTCTATAATTTCTTTTTCAATAAATTGTTTTCTTAATCCGCTTTCAACTGGGAAGATCGGTACTCGCTGAGTCAGAATTATTTCGATGAAAAGTGCTCGGATATATTCTGGGTAGGACGACGGAGATAAGATCCATGAAATATTTTTTAAGTTTTGATGATACATTCCTATAGTCAGAGCGTTATAATAATCTTCAGAACCACAAATGAGACCAACTAATCCTGGTACAAAGCCACATATGTTGCCGCATCTTTGCTTTGGAAAAGTGTGAAATCGTTTAATATTCGGATGATCATTATGAAAGAAAACACTGGAAAATTTTTTCATATGAACCCTAGAGTTTACTGGCATATTGGAATATAACGAATCGCCCCAATAAATGATCTTTCTCGTTACATCTACAACATATAACATCCAGTGTGATCCTTTGATGCTAATTTTGTCTACAATTGTTGAGTTTTCTTCCAGGCGGCTAATATTTGCAACGATAAAGAGCTTTTCTAACGATTCTATCGGTGAAGTGGTAATACAATTTTGTTTCAACAGCGTGGAAAATTTTGAAATATTATTACAGAAAGCTAGGTCATCGTAGACTAAATAACCAACACGTTTGTTGCAGTTGTACGAGGATACTTTCAGAATAACCTTTATAGACGAAGCAGATAACCACCTGTTGCAACATAATTCGCTTAGGGCTTCTGTAGTGATGTCAAGCCCACCATATTTAAAGATTTGATATTGAGTGGAACTCATTAGTATCATTTTAAATTGATCGAGTATGGGTGCGTTAAAATTTGATATGCCTGGTGGTATAGTTATGTCAAGAGCTAGTTTTCGAAACCATTTATGTTCCTCGAGAACTGCACGTTTAATCGAATGCATCCTTTTTAGATTAGTAAGATTATTGATGTATTGCATATCAAATACCCCAAGAGCAGTTTTGACACCGATCACTTGATTTGCACCGTGACAGCATCCTTCAACATGGCTAAAAAAGCGAATTTTCCCAATAGAATTTAGCGATTGATATCGTTTTTGTCACACCCTCAATTTTAGTATACGCCCAAAACCCTTTTTGCAGTATTCCCTAGAAAAATGGACCCCGCAAATTCCACCCTAATTGAAGGTTTTAAGTTGGGTTGAACTTGACGCGTAAAAAAATAGTGTCGTCCGCAAAAATATCCACAAATGACAAGAACATAGACAGGGAAAGCGTTAATTACAACCGTGAGACTACGATCTGTCACAAATGATTTAACTTTCCCCAGAAACTTGCCACAAATACCATAGGAATTGGGTTTATGTATCGGCCCTTTGTGCCAGACCTTATCAAAGGTCTTTGGAATGGCAAAGGTCTTTGGAATCAAAATCACTATCAAGTATCCAACTTATACGGTCCGTTATTACAGTAATAATACCCGCAGTAGATATGGTAGAACGCAAATAATTCTGAACACATACCACAGATGACATTATTCTTTTTTGCGACTGACGATGTCGGAAAGAGGTTAAATCCTGGAGGTAGCTATGGGTTAGAAATAGTTCTCTCGAATTTTGGGCAATATACGAAATTAAGTCTCTGCGAACATTTTTAAATTGGCTTATTGGCAAAAAGAAACAAAAACGGTTCAACGCAAAATTATTACCAGCATAGAAAGCTTTTATATGAAGATGTAAAGAGTTGTGTAATACAAGGTCTTTAATCCTTTAGGTTATATAGTGTAAAGCATAGAATAACCGGATCTTATTAAATTTTAGTTTCAATGGGGGGTTGTTATTCAGTTAAGGGGACCATAAATGATCGCATTGTTGAATAAAATAATGTTCTAAAGGCTTTGACGGTTTATTTCAAAGTTTTATATACCAGATATGTACATAGCGCAACTAAACATAAAATATCATAGTATGCAATGGGGTTAGAAGTCCCACCTAAAAAATGCCAGTCCCACCTACACTGTCAACTCCCACCCAAAATGTTAACAGTCAAGTCCCACGACGAACCATCTGAAATTCATAAATTCTCCATCCCCGCGGGTAAGCCCACTAAAAACGTCTTACAAAATCAGATAAGCCCATGACCTATATGCAGAATTTTACGGTATATAAATTTGTTTCCCGTATCTCCGTGGCTTAGTGTTATAGCGCGCGCTTTGAATGCTAGGGTGCTTCACTCGTTTGGGTTCGAGTCCCACCAATGCCCTAGTTTTGGATGATCCTCGGTAGATTTGGCGAATCGCCAAATGTCACCCAGGCTCACCTGTGGATAAAAAAAATCCGTCCGCACCGGACGCAGTATTCTTATCTTACGGTTAAAGAAACTTGCTAGAGATTTCCCTACCTAACTGCGCATTTAAAATATCCTCGAAATCCTTACCTAAATTGGTTTATAGCATTCCTTATCTTTACACATGTTTCATCGGATGGCACTACGTCATACCTAGTTGATATCTCGGATGTTTCAATAAACCCAACAAATTTAATCGAAAGAGTCAGCTTCTTATAGTCTGTAGGCGTTATTTCAGATCTTGGTAAATCAATTGATGACGTCATATCACAAGATGATGCAAGAAGGTACCCTGAAACACATATATATGTCCAAACTGATTCCATAATAGAGAGAGTTGCAATAATCAATTCTAGATAATATAGGTATGTAGGATTTATTGCCACAAAAATTAAAATACATTATAAGTCGGACTATGTCCAATATGTATGGATGGATATGCTGTATAATTCCAAAACAGGTAAGCTTATTTTTGCGAGCGAGTTGAATTTTTCGCAATTCAAATAATAATTTTTTTGGGGGGGGTGTAAAAATTACCCTCCCAATACGGAATAGGGTTAAAGTAAGTCTTTTCGTTCACGAATACTTCCGGATTTAATGAGTGGTATACTTTTTAAA
Source organism: Lepidozona retiporosa (assembly GCA_032360285.1). Taxonomy (NCBI): domain Eukaryota; kingdom Metazoa; phylum Mollusca; class Polyplacophora; order Chitonida; family Ischnochitonidae; genus Lepidozona; species Lepidozona retiporosa. Next base: position 368 of record JAUOBW010223321.1, on the reverse strand, counting down.
GGGATCACATATAGGGGGAGGCACTTATTATTTTATGGCTATTTATAAAATGAAGGCGGTATTAAAATTTGGAAGTCACTGTATTTCCTAGGATCTACGTGTGGTTTTAAAACGCCCCTCAATAGAAGGGGCACCTACATTATTTTTTGATATTTAGGGGGCGTTTATTAGAGAGTGTCCGTAAGTACCTAAGAGGATAACAAATGATTTGATTACCCAAGTGATTAATTTCTTGCTGGGTCCTCATTCTTATACCGTAAAATCCCGGATATAAGCCCCCCGGATATAAGCCCCCCCCGAATATAGTCCCCCCAATTCAAACGCAAAAACCATCCCGAATATAAGCCCCCCGGATATAAGCCCATGGG
>JAUOBW010223210.1:0-12772 GCA_032360285.1 Lepidozona retiporosa | reverse complement strand
ATTAACCTTTGCCCTTGCCCCCACTCCCGGCTTATCCCAGAAAAAACACTTTTTTTGAAAACGCTGCGGTAAATAAAATGAGAACGGATTGATGGAATGACTTTAAATTTTGCAAATATGTCCGCCTATATTTACTACACTTGCTGAACTAAAAGTTTTTGTTTTTGAAAATCGGTTCCGGACTTATGGTTGTCCGAATATCGATTTTTCGACCCGAAAACGGGCAAATGACTATTTTTACAATATTTTAAAAAGTACATAATCAATCAAAAAGTTTTTAGTTCAGCAAGTGTCTATGCTATGAAACAGACATAAAAATTTGACCCTCACAGCTTTAACCGTTCTCATTTTATTTACCGCAGCGTATTTATCATTTTTCGGTCCCGGACCGAAAAATCGGGCCCGCAAAACATATAAAAAAAAACAGAATTTCGTAATTTGATAAAGATTTTGATAATATGTCAAAATATTAGGTCTATAGTATGAATATTAAAGATTTTGGCTCTAAAGGTGTACTACCAACTTAAGGTCGTACTTCATTAAGACTAGCTATATTAAGGTGTATGTCAAAATCGACTTTAGGTCAAATTGTGGTCATATTGAGACTTTTCGACATTTTAAGAATTATTTTTAAAATCACTGAGCCACAAGTATGACAATTTTCATTTATCGACCTATCAGGGAAGTAAACGCCAGTGTAACGCTAAACTTAAAACTTAGATTCTAATAAAATTAGAAAGATTTGGTTGGTCCACCAACTTGGGTCTGAATAAGAAGCAGGGGGCACAGAATTTTCGTATTTATGTTTTTTTTCGAATTTTATCACCTTTTGGCTTAGACTAGTTCAGTCTGTCTCCTGCTTTAAGGGAATTTACGGATAAAATATCTACGGCACAGGTTGAGAGACATTGTTGCGCGAATTAATACATATGTTCTTACGCGCAAAAAAGAGACTATTATTAGTCTAATTTTGGCTGAAAATTACAGTTTTTCCCAATAAATACGTTCGTTAAATACGCGAATTTACTTGTTTTGTCTCAAAATTTATGAGCGGGATTGTAGGTTGAATGTCAAAATTTAATGTAGAAGACAATTGTTTCTTAAACTTTCTTAACTTTTAAAATATTTGGTATCGCAATATTTGTGTACTAAAGTCCTTATGCAATTATTGTATTAATTTCAATACCAATTCTTAGGGAATATGATGGAATATTCAATAAATACAAAATTAAATGTTCAAAACTATCAGAATCAAACGAAAGTAAAGCAAAAAATGTGTATGGATGCACGTATTAAAAAACTATAATATGATGATATTCTAAAACCATAGTTATACTAAAATCAGTTTAGTCACTGAAGAAGTTTCTTAAATCGAGTACTACTTTCTCATAAACCACTCTCTTATAATAAAAAACGTGTATGCTCATTCAAGTATGTATTCTTAGATGATAAGATGGATGAGTTTTATATTTCAACATTTTTCTTCTAGAGTTCATACAAACCACAATAATATAACATATAATTACACTCTTGGGATTAACCATCGTTACAAGAAAGTTTTCTTGTAAATAATGGATTAGCAAAATATAAAAGATTACTGTAAAACGAAACAATAATTAACTGTCTGGCGATGATTAAAAGTGGAACAAAAACAAATAAATTAATATTGTAAGTGTGATTTTCTGATGTCAGCATTGGAGGAAACCCAGAGGAAACCCTGCTATATATGCTAGATAAGTAACTTTAACATCTCCATGGTAACAAAATTTAATCCAAATTACCTGCTTGGAGGCAAGCTTGCTTTGCTACTGATTTCGATAAAAATCCTGATCGTCCGGTGTCTTGAAAAAAATTGGATCTTTGTTCTTTTACTAAATCGAGAAGAGTGCGTAGATTAATATCACTTCCAGAAGCTATGGCGATTATCTGAAATAGTAAAAACATATTTTCATTATAAAACTATAGATGATCTCTAAGGCCATTCTATAATTTCTTAAAAATATGGTGGAAAGGTGGTTTTAGAAGATTTTTTATTTTTTGATTTGTGAATAATATGGCTTGTTTTATAATTTAGTATAACATAGGATTGTACAATCAAGGAAGATACAATCAACGAAAATTATAGAGCCACAATGTAACTTTATGCTATCAATTTGCAATAAACCAGACAAAGTTTACATTAGAGTAATAAAAATAATTTCGTGCGAAGAAGAAGAAGAAAAAAGAAGACAAAAGTAACAAAATTTATTTAAATGCGTATAACATTTATTGTTACAAATTTGTATAAATATTTTAGCAGTTGTGCGTATAAATGTTGTTTCATGTCATTTAATAAAAAATATCTGGTCCTTTATATGAACATATATCACCAAACCATTAGGGACCGTCGACATTTGATTTTTGTCACACATCGCGCCCATATGGCCGCTAAGGGGGTCAGTTTGTGTGTCTATATATTAACATATGAAGAATAAAAAAAAAATTCTGAAAATTTATAGTGAACGCTAAGGTGTCGATGCTCCCTTAGGTATATCTTTAAATTAGTATAACTCACCTTGACTCCTAAATCCTCAATAGTATTTATCGCGTCAGTAAAGTCATCACCGGTTTGAAATCCATCAGTTAGTATAAATAGGACTTTAGGAACATTACTTCGAATATTATTTGATCTAAGTAATGTTTTAGTCAGCTGCTTCAATGCCTCGTTCATATTTATCTGACCATATGGCTGTCTTAAGGCGTCTAAGAATTTGTAAAACGAAAGCTTATCGTAGTGTTCATTAAAATCGACTGCCTCACTTGCGTCATTGCTATAACCTAAGAAGCCAATATGACTACCATGCTGACTGATTGTAAATTCTTCTATAACATCTTTAATTATTTCTATCATTCTGGACGTGTGCGTAGCCATGCTTCCAGACTGATCTAATAGAAACATGAGCTCAAGGGTGGATGTACACTTGTACGGATCTGCTAGACTTCTCGAAGATTCAGTAACTGAAAAATTAAACTATAGGGTAATGGTTTCCATGCGATTACATTTAAATGACTTGTTTGTTTTAATAATCACACATATTATTGTATTGTGTGCTCATTTAGATTTCAACTGATTCGTTAATTACGCACTTGGTTTGAGCCTAAGCGTGTCTATATATACCGGGTGATTTTTTTTTAAATTTATAAGCAAATAAATTTTTAGGAAAACTTACCAAATGAATTTTCTATAGCACGTTTCAGAAATATTTGAAAAAAACCTCAGGGGGGCTAATTTAGCCCCCCGGTATTTATAGGGTTAAAGTATGTTATAAAATGATTATTCACTACTGTGAACACTCCATAAACTCACACCTAAGATAGGCCCAATAGTTTTCTATGTCATTGTATGAAAACCTTCCATTATGTTGTCAAAGAATTTTTTTAATAATATAATATCCATAAAATAAGATTATTTAACTATAAAATTACTACATAATATGTTTCATGCTAATGCAATTTTCAAGTAATTTGGTTGATGCAATGTTTTTAAGTATGCATAACCATTTTTTCATTAGCATACATTCTTATAGTAAATTATTTTATTAACTGAATTGTTTTTGTGAAAAAGAATAATTAACTGAAGATTTTAAACAATATATGTATTAATAATGTGAAATTAGCACTTGGGTATCAGAGGAATTGGAAATAACCACAATATTTGTTGTAATCAAACTCCATTTCCATCTTCTCCATCAATGCAGGGTTCCAATGAAAAACATGAACATCTTCATCACCATAGTGAACTATAGTGATAAGTTCATTCACATCGTTTGCATTCCTTGAACACTTCTTAACAGTTACTTTATGGATACCACGTACATCCATATATTCACGATGAACATCATACAGTTTACGGTTCAGTGTTATTGTTTCAGTTGTATCATGAATGTATATGTTGAGTTTGTGTGGGTTGTTATTGGATGGTTTAACATAAGACACAACCTTCACAAAGAGTCGATTACTTGTTGCACCATTCATAGTGATCTTCTTACTTTGAACACGGGTGTTATCTATGTCAAACCATGTTGTTAATACTCCGTAACAAAATACTTGAACATAGTAAGGTTCACCTGCATACTCTACTTTTGCAGAGACATAATTATTGGTACAGGTTATTATTACCTCGTCATTGTTGTATTTAATAACCTCGTTTATAACTTCACCAGAGGGTGGTATAAAAATTATACAGTCAAACATCTTGGCTTCAGATAGTGATTTGCTAAACACAATTTTATTGTTTACTATTTCTATGTTATTGTCGATCTTTAACTCGCTGACTTCTTTATTAAGAATACAAATATCTTCTTTTAATTTAGTATCATCCACAGTCTAAAAAATAAATAGATATGAATTACGTAAAACAACTTTAATACCTAATTAACTGTTTGGCTGGTCAATTCGGTAATAAATTGACCGACGTCAAACCATATGGACCGAACGCAGTGAGGTCGATACGGCTTTAATTCGGTATTTATTTTCTAACCCTCATGGCCAAATACAATAGGGCTAATAGAAATTAAATATATTAATTTAAAAAAAAATTATAGTAAAATTTATTGACAATTTATTGCACTGTAACCAGTAGCGACTGGGCTCAATTTACGCAATTTTATTGGTCTAATTTGATCACGTGGCCAATCAATTTAAATCCGTAGCGCACGGGTTGAAACAATTCAAGCCTTTTTATATGACAGTTAAAAGGAAGACATTGCATTGGCTAAGTTTAATCTAAACCTACAGTGCAATAAATTGTCAATCAATTTGATTATAATTTTTTTTTTAATTAAATATATTTAATTATAGTATAAAATTTGTCAATATGTATTTTTTACATTAATATTATTTAATTATATAATTAATTACAGTTAATTAGGTATTATTATCAACCGGGGGGCGGTGAAAAAAAAATCTTTCTAAACACAAAATGTACACTATTCTTCTTTCAAAAACGTTAAAATATATTAAAAATACTTATTTTGACAGAATTTACAACCCTTAGAAAAATATGTACATTTTAGGCTTTTTTGTCATTTATTCTGTAAAAAACACTTAAGTTTCCTTTTTTATTTTTATTCAAATCATTCAAATGTATTTGGACTTAAAACAGTTTATATTCAATTTCATGTCATTAGAATACAATTTTACAAAAAGTTGGAAAAAAAATATATGCAAAATGTGATACAGATGTCATCGTCTTACATTAATTGCATCAGATCAGGTCACCTTGTTTCCATCATTTGTTCTGACTTACCTCCTTGAGATCAGCGACTCCCTTAGTAAAATCTCTTATCCTATCTTCAACAGTTTTCCTCAACTCACCATTTTCCTTAACAAAATATAAAATAAAGTCATACATTTAAGCCAAACAAAAAATATATTCTGACCAAAAAATTTATTCAGAACAAATAATTTTAAACCTATTTGTGGCGGGCTTTGTTGAGTTCTGAATGGTCGCCCTAAATATACTTTTTTATTTGATTATAGATTGTCAGTGTACTTTTTGAAAAAAGTTCCGAAAAGTCAAATATTCACTAAATGAAAAAGGTTATATGTAAATGTTTTAAATTGAAAGAATATTTTTGGTAAGCGTGATTCTGTTCAGGGTGCTCACTGAAAATAATTGAAGAACAAGGCAAGTATCACCGGTTCGCCTAAATAATATTTTGACATGCTTTTCACGTAGGAAGCAATACAATTCAAAACACAGGCTCAATCAATCTACTTATATATCAATGACCTGAATTTCCATAGAACAAGCACTAAGTGACTCATGGACTCACATTAATAAAAAAAATAAAAATCCAAAATACCTGCTCAATCTACTTATACATCAACCAGAATTTCAATCGAAAAGAAAAAATAATATTTTGACATTGGAACCAATTGTGCAACATTATAAATAGGAAATGTAGAAAACTACACACACATATATCCATTGTGCAACCTAATGATAATCACACATATATCCATATGTTTTCATTAACCAATCAGATTTGAGATATTTTTGCAACCTAATGATAAACACACATATATCCATATGTGTGGAGAGAAATACAAAAGGCTCAATATTACATCAACCAGAATTTGAAACATTCATTGAAACAACAAGCCCTCCAATGGACTCCAGGAAATATGAAAATCAGCACTTTCAATAAAACACATTTGTTCGGATCCTAAATTAGACTCAGGCCCCCAAGCCAGGATTTTTTACAAGTGATAACATATATTACCATAAAATATACCCTATATTTTCCTACTTCATGGGAAATTAAAATAAAATAAATTAAAATTGTAAATTAAAATTCTAAGAAACGAACAGGCTCTTGAAATAGGAACAAATTACAAAATGTGGAATTTTAAAAAAATACTGTTGCTATGCAACCACAATGTTCAGTAGGTTACCATATGTGTTAAACATACGCACTATAGTACTTTAACTCCCTGCAAAAATTTAAAAAAATAATTAAAAAGAAAAATACCATTGCTACAGCCTGTTGCTAAGCTAGCAGAATTTTTTCGGAAGATGACAATGTGTCAAGACATACGCACTATAGTACTTTAACACCATGCAAAATTTTTATTTGTTATTTTTTACGTAAACAGGTAAACGAGTCATCAATAATGTTTTAAATCCGTTTATCTTATGTATTACCATATGATAAATTATCAAAAAGGGTTAAGCTGTTCGAGAGATATAAGATTTTAAAAAACAAGTATTCTGAATGGCCTAGAGAATTTATACGTAAACAAGTCATTAATAACATTTTCAATGACCAAATGAAAAATGATTAAACTCGGTCAAGCGGTTCTACAGATATAAGATTTTGAAAATCGAGAATTGTGATTGGCCGAGAGCCAATTATGGTTATGTTAACAGGTAAACGAGTCATCAATAATAATAATAATAACCATTAAATTTCCTTTTTTATTAGCAGGTCTTCATATCATTAAATTGCATTTTGTACTTTTAGTCTTAAAGAATAATTAAGCCCTATAAAAATATTTGTTTAAACTTCATGTAGCATTAACATATTATTTTAGAGCACCATGCAAATTTTTATAGAAATCGCATGTATAGTTCTCGAGATAATGGCCGTTCAAAATATCGATACGGTCAGCGCCATGACAGTATGATATGGCAAAGCGGACCACAAAGAAATCATCACTTGTGACGTCATGCGTGCCCTTTCTAGATGTGATTTTATGGTAGTAAACGTGAAGTTAGTACTATTTCATACTTTTTACCTTGTTTAGTTACATTACTCATTTTAATAGGCTTCAAAATCTTTAGGGTATCTATTTAAAATTCTCCATCAAGGATAATTACTAAATATTTGGAATGTTAATGAGTGTAATTAACGTTTATAAAAACAATACATGCGTGGACAAGTAAAGAAAACATGTTTTATCACAATTAAATTGTTTTAAATATAATATTTTTTCTCTAGTTTATTTAAAACACTTTTTAGATAATAACACATGATCCCAATAAAGTTAGAATATAAAATTTACCCGAATATTATTATTTATAACTCTTTATATTTCTACGCCTCTTAGGTTAGGCACATCTGATTTCGTGATCTAATATCAATGTTTTAAAAATCAGAGGAAATGGTGATGGCGACCGTAGGTGATTTTCTTTAGCTAATTTAAAGGTCTTAATTAAAGTTTTAGGATCTGTAATATTGCACGGAGTCATGAAATAGTCTAAATACCATTTTAAGACAGAAAATAAATATTTTTTACAAAAAATTGGAAAACAAATATATACAAAAAGTAATACAATATACGATGACATATTGTCTTACACCAATTTCATCAGATATTTGCTTTTTGACCTCGGGTTCACTTTAAAACATTTTATCTTCAATTTCATGTAATTGTCAGTCCAATTTTACAAAACTATACAGTAGTATATATCATGACATTAGCTTACACCGATTTCATCAGATCAGTGTTTTCATCCATAGGCTCACTTACCTTCTTGAGATCAGTGACTTCCTTAATAACATCAGCCATCCTATCTTCTATAGTTTTCCTCAAGTCACCATTTTCCTTAACAAAATATAAAATAAAAATAATTAAAGGCAAATATTCACTAAATGAAAAAGGTTACACTGAGAAATTTAAGGTAGTCAATGTGATGCCCTAAAGGTTGTCATTGAGGATTTACTCCAATTCCAAGTCTTTCAAAGCAGTCAATGGCTACCTTTAAGGTAAACACCGACTATAATTTAAAAAGACTGTCTTTAGTGGAGTCAAAAATTCAGCTTCTGATATACAGAAAAGTTGCAGAAATAGATGGCATTTTCAGCGAAGGGAAATCAGCTTCTGATATACAGAAAAGTCGCACAAATAGATGGTTTTTTCAGCGAAGGGAAATCAGCTTCTAATATACAGAAAAGTCGCACAAATAGATGGCATTTTCAGCGAAGGGAAATCAGCTTCTGATATACAGAAAAGTCGCACAAATAGATGGCATTTTCAGCGAAGGGAAATCAGCTTCTGATATACAGAAAAGTCACACAAATAGATGGCATTTTCAGCGAAGGGAAATCAGCTAATTTTTTCTGTTTTTTGTAGAGTAAAAATTTCTTATTCTTATTATTTGATATGTCTGTTATGAATAACGAATCTTCCCATACTTATATTGATTGTACTGCCTCACACTTTTCCTGAGTAAATCGGTTATCTCAAAATAGGATATTTACGATGATTTTGTAGATGTTTTCCCTTCGCCACACCAAGTGGAACCATTTTGATAGAAAGGAAAATAAAAATTGTAATAAAAAAAGTTCAATTGTACCCATATATGTGTATTGCAATCATTTCCCTTTCATTATACGTCTTTCTATAACTACTCTATTCTCTAGAAATCAGGGAAGGAAGAAAAAACAAAATAAGATTTAAATTTCACTGAGATTGTTTCGCCTAAGAGGAGCAGTTCCACTATTAAAAGTAGAAAAAATGGGCTGCGGTAAAATCTCTACATAAGCGCCCTGACGGTGCTTATTCAGACCTTATCATGAGTTAGTTAATCTGGTGAGAGTGATTCATCGAGCGACCAGGGGAATCTTCTCTATTAACACTTTTTTAACTCAATGAGTTGGGGCGCACTTTGAGCGCGCAGTCAAGACATCGCCGTATTGCAGTCGGCGCTTAAAAAATCACCTTTAAATATCAAGTTTTGACTATATTGCCCGTTTAGGGCTATCTGTTTACAGTGAAATATCTAGAGAAAATATGTACTGGTATGGGCGCCCAAATTCTGGCACCTAAACTCCCCCAAAAAATGATTGATTATATTGTATTTTTTATCTAATATCTGTGTTTCATTATGATATTTTTTGTTGTATTTTACCTTACGTATGTTTGTTAATTTACATACTGTACAGTACAATGATTTTGTACATATCGCACGCCGATTATTAAAATATCTTAAGTACAAAATTCACATTTCGAGTAAATTAACATTTTGCGTTAGGCACTCTTGCGTAAGATCTATATATTATTGGGTGTCTAGTTGATATTTTTTGGAAAGTCTAATGTCTAACTTGCTTTGCTAAACAATTTAAGTAATGCTTACTATGTATGTTATCGAAAAAATTGAAATTAAATGGAATATTGGACATAAGCTATTTCTATACTAACGTAGACTAGAACATTGGCAAGATGGGGATTTGGACGAACGACTCTTCGAATGTCAAACAATTCAAGACAGAATGAAATCGATCTGTCGAAGTAGCGATAATCAGGAAAAAATTTCTAAAAGATTCTCGAACTTAATGAAACAGGGTAAAGTTTCACAGGCAGTTCAGACACTGACTTCAAATATGGAAGGCGGTATTTTACCCCTCAACGAAGAAACTATGGTTCTCCTTTCCGAAAAACACCCAGACTCTAAACCAGCTACGCCTGATTCTATACAGCACGGTGAATACATCCCAGTACATCCAATTATATTCGACGATATTGACAGCGAATCGATCCGCAAAGCCGCTCTCAAAACTAAAGGAGGTTCAGGTCCATCTGGTATGGATGCTGATCATTGGCGTCGTATCCTCGCATCTAGAACCTATGGTACAGCGAGTGAAGATCTTAGAGCTTCGATCGCAAACTTCACTAAGTTGTTATGTAGCGAAAAGATCGGTACATATATTGAAAATAACCGCATCGAATCAAGTATTTCACCATTTCTCGCCTGTCGCCTATTACCATTCGATAAGAGTGCTGGCCTTCGACCAATAGGTGTAGGTCAAGTACTTCGCCGAATTTCGGGTGAAGCAGTAATGTGTGTCTTGGGAATATACGTGCAAGATGCAGTCGGGTCACTCCAACTATGCGTCGGACAGCAGAGCGGCTGTGAAGCTGCAATTCACGCCATGCGTTCAATATTCGACGATGACGAAACTGAAGCAGTACTTCTTGTAGACGCCTCTAATGCTTTCAATTCATTGAACCGATCTTCAATGTTGGAAAATATTAGTAGATCTTGCCCATCTATCTACATCTACGCATACAACTGCTATACGACCCAAGCTAGACTATTTGTTTCAGGAGGCAAAGAACTAAAATCTAGAGAGGGAACCACATAGATCCCACTTATAAGTTTACAATCAAAAGAAAAAACTGATTTACCAGCCAAACAAGTAGCCTACGTCGATGACCTAACAGGAGCTGGAAAATCCAGCAGCTACGGACTTGGAATGAAGTCGAGACTAACGGTCCAAAATACGGTTACTTACCAAATACGGCTAAGAGCTGGCTAATTGTCAAGCCAAGCTCGTTCGAACAAGCTTCTGATATATTTAGAGACACAGGTCTAAAAATAACATCACGAGGTTTCAGACATTTAGGTGCGGTAATCGGTGCCGAAGACTTCAGAGAAGAGTATGTGAATAATCTTATCACCAGTTGGATAGATGAGATCAACAGACTAGCAAAAGTAGCTGAAACTGAACCGCATTCTGCTTATTCTGCGTTTACCACGTGTATACGCCACAAATATACATTCTACTTAAGAACAATTCCATCTATTTCGCTTTACCTCGAACCACTCGAATCTGTTATTAGACATAAACTAATTCCTGCACTTACCGAGGGAAGACAAATATCCAACGATGAACGAACTCTTCTTTCACTTCCAGTCCGTTTGGGAGGTCTTGGCTTAACAAACGTTATCATCATAGCCGACGAGGAGTTCACAAACTCGAGTCGTTTAACACAGCCACTTGTTTCCTTGATTCAATCACAAAACCCGAAACTAAATGATGAGTGTAAGGATCTTTCCAAAGTTAAGGCAGAGATCCGCAAGAACAGACGAGATAAGCAACAGGAAGTCCTCGAAGAACTGAGATCGAGAATGTCAGCGCATGAAAAGAAAGTAAATGAAGTACTTTGTCAGAGCGGATCGTCAAGTTGGCTTAACACTCTGCCACTCGAAGAGCAGAATCTCGATTTAAGCAAACGTGAATTTTGGGACGCCATAAACCTTCGTTATGGCTGGCCTATTAGCAGACTTCCGTCACACTGTGCATGCGGCTTAAACTTCTCCGTAAACCATGCTCTTTCTTGCAAAAAAGGGGGATTCATTATTCACCGTCATAACATGCTACGCGACTTAATTGCCAATACTCTTAATGAAGTTTGCACATCCGTTGAAACTGAACCTCTTCTTAATCCATTATCCGGCGAGTCATTTAAATACAAGACATCGATAACTTCTGACGAAGCTCGCCTAGACGTTAGCGCGATTGGTTTCTGGGTTCGTGGACAAAGGGCATTCTATGATATAAGGGTTTTCGACCCAATCGCCCGATCGTACATGAACAAAGAACTCAAGAAGTGCTATATCCTTCACGAAAATGAGAAGAAGCGAGCATACAATGACCGAGTACTCCAAGTAGAAAATGGTTCGTTCACACCTCTCGTTTTTTCAGTCTACGGCGGAATGAGCCGGGAATGCTCAACTTTCTTCAGCCGACTTTGCGAACTTTTGGCTGATAAGCGCCAAGAACAGCTTTCCACTATAACTTCCTGGATACGTACAAAAGTTTCCTTCGCTCTTCTTCGCTCCTGTTTACTATGCATCAGAGGCTCCAGAAACCACAAAAAGATACAACCCTTGCTTCCCTTAAGCAACATTGACATGGATGTGGATTCAATAGAGTCAAAGATGAATTAATTTTTTAGGAATACTTTGTAATATGTTATGATGAGAAAAAAAAAAGAAAAAAAAATAACTAAAGGAGACAGGGCGTTACTGAAACAAAAGCCGTACCCTGAGGTTTGAAAAAAACAAAAAAAACGAGGAACGTACACGGTGTTATTGTCGGAAATGCCGTTTTCGGGCATTCGACCCCTGTTTCGGGCCCAAATCTTTGAAGTTCGATAACTTTTGAACCATATGAGATATGGAGCTGAAATTTTCAGCAATGCTAGACCATCCTAAAAGCTCGCCCTGTGCCAAAAAAATTTCGCGGGGGGCTCTGGGGCGATTTAAGTGTTTTTTTCAAAATGGTGGACTTTGGACCCTTATATCCGCCATTTTGATTATTTTTTTTGATTTTTTCAAAAAATATGGCCTTTTATCCTTCAAATGCTGAAAATAGAATCAAAAAATATTATATAGATCAAAAGTTAAAAGCATTCAAAAAATATACACGTTTTTGGCATAAAATGCTGACGCCATTAAAAAAAAATTTCAAAATGTTTATCGCACCACGTACTATTAGTG
>JAUOBW010223099.1:0-12774 GCA_032360285.1 Lepidozona retiporosa | reverse complement strand
GAATTGATATTGGAGCTTAATAAAGTATAAAAATTATGACAAAACAATTATTCTAAAATTATGTAACATTCGTAACAGTCCCCCGCCAGTGAGGACTAAAAGTTCGAACTAATTCAGTTCACATTATATCACGAATGGTTACTGATTTCCTTTTCTGTGGCACAAGCAAGATTTGTTGTCAGTCAGCTTCTTCTAGAAGACACAGTTTGTTTATTGGTCGAACGAGTTCAGTGTTTGGCAGTTTCACTTTCGCTGATCGTATATGTCCGTCTTTACTGTAGTAAGTGTCGATTACACGGGCTAGCGGCCAGTTGTGACGTTGTAGGTTGTCGCTTGCGATTAATACAAGGTCATTCGTTTTTATATCGCGGCGTTCGCGAAGCCACTTTTTGCGGGTAGTTAAAGTTGGAATGTACTCCCTCACGAAACGTTGCCAGTACATATTTGAGACTGCACGTGCTGCTTTCCATCGTTTTCTGCTGTCGATTTGCTTTGCATCGACGGGTTGTTCTATATCCGACTTAATTCGATTCAGCATGTGGTTAGGTGTTAATGCCTCGTAGTCGTTGACGTCGGGACTGTTTGCGGTTAACGGGCGAGAATTGACTGTGTCCTCTATTTCGACTAAAAAGGTCTGTACTACATCTTCGTGCATCGGTCTGTCGTTCGTAACAGACTTTAAGCATCGTTTGACGATTTTAACGAGTGCTTCCCATGCCCCACCCATCCATGGACTCGCAGGTGGATTAAATTTCCATATGATTTCGTTTTTGGTGGAGAACTTCTCGATCGATCCTTGGTCGAGTGCTTTAACCCGGAATTTCAGTTCTGCGCATGCGCCAACAAAATTTGTACCGTTGTCCGATAGTATTGTTTTTGGGGTGCCTCTTCTCGCAATGAATCGTCTTAACGCCATTATAAAACGATCAGTGCTCAAATCACCTGCTATTTCTAAATGGACAGCTCTCACTGTCATGCAAGTGAACAATACTCCATAACGTTTGAGTAGACTTTGATTCGATCGGGTAAATTTTGTAGCCTTTACGGTAATCGGTCCGAAGTAATCTATTCCTGTATGCGTGAAAGCTGATTCGAAAATTGCAAGTCGCTCTTTTGGTAGGTCAGACATTAATTGAGTTTCTACTCTGACCCGCTGACGTCGACAATATAGACACTCGAACACTGTCTTCTTTGCTAAGGAACTACTGCGTAGCGTCCAATATCGTTGTCGTGTATAGGCTAACGTTTGATCTTTGCCGCAGTGATAGTTATTTTCGTGATAACTTTGGAAGATTAATTTCGCTAACAAATGCGCTCCGTCTAAAACTATCTGATGTTTGCTTTCCTTTTTTATTGGTGCTCGATTTAATCTACCGCCTACTTTTATGATACCGTTTTCGAAGTACGGGCGAAGGTTGGCTAGCACTTTTACACTAGTAATATACGTGTTGTCTTCTCGATTGTCAATAGCTGCTATCTCTGGAAATGATTCGTGCTGTGCAAGTCTGCATAAGGCTTCTCGACCTTTCTTAATATCTGTGCCGGTTATCTTCGTAGATTTGCTTTGTCCTAATTTTCGTCGGTTATGAACCCAAGCGAGTAAAAGCTTTCTCACAATCGAAAAGTCTCTGATCAATTTTTTGAATGAAGAAAATCTCTTCCAGTTTATAGCTGTCGTAAATTTCGATGGTGACTCTGAAGACAAAACGACGTTGGTATTTATGTTTGTCTTTGGTATTGATTCAGTGGTAATATTTCGATTTCCTAAGAAATTTGGTCCATTGATAAATCGGTTGTCTGTGTTATTAGCATTTATAACTCGGGTACAATCATCAGCTGGGTTTAACTCGCCCTTTATGTAGTTCCACTCGTCTATACTCGAACTTGAACGTATTTCATGAACTCGATGTTTGACAAAAACTGGGAAGTGTGTCGTCTCATTTCTGATGTAATTTAATACCGTTGTTGAATCACTCCATAAATAAGTTTTAGAAATGTTAATATTTACTTCCTCGGCAATTTTTGTTTTCATACGAACGGCGGTGACGGCGGCTTGTAACTCTAACTTTGGTATCGTCAGCGTTTTTTCTTTTAATGGCGAAAGTCTAGATTTTGCTAGCACAAAACTAACTGATATCGTCTCGTCGGTGTCGTTAATAACTCTAAAGTATGCTACGGCCCCGTAAGCTCGTTCCGACGCATCGGCAAAGACGTGTAGCTCCGTGGTCGTTACGTTGCTTGTCGAGTACCAGCGAGGTACCTTAATTTTAGCTAACTCGGGTAAACTCTTTTTCCAGGTGCGCCATCTCTGTAGAATTTCAGTGGGAAGTTTTTCGTCCCAGTCAATTTTCTGTCTCCACAGTTCCTGTATTAATAACTTGGGCTCTAATGTCCATGGCCCTACTACGCCTAAGGGATCGAATATCGAACAAACGAAACTCAACATTCCACGTTTTGTGTCTTTGGTCGCTCTGTCTATTACTTTGATCTGTAGAATATCGTTTCTTACATCCCACAGTAACCCCAACACTCGTTCTATCGAGGTGTCACTCAAGTCAAGATTTGCTGATTTTGGCGGTAAGTCACTTTTTGGTAGAGAATTTAATACATGTTCACTGTTTGACTTAAATTTCGTAAGTCTAAAACTGGCTTTAGCGAGCGTTTGGGTAATTTTTAATGTCAAATCCAATACCTCTCTCTCTGACAGTCTAGAACTAAGAAAGTCGTCCATATAGAATTCTTTGTCGATACTTTCTGTAACCTCTTGTACATCAGTGTTTTCGCCGCTTCGTTTCAAACAGAAATTTGCGCAACACGGTGAATCATTTTTGCCAAAAAGATGCACTGTCATAACGTAATCTGCCGGTTCCTCTGTGTCGTTTTTTCTCCACAAGAATCGCAATGCGTCTTGATCGCATTTTCGGACTTTGACCTGATGGAACATCTTCTCGATATCAGCCATGACAGCGAACTTTCCTTCCCGAAATCTAAGAAGCACTGCTACTAAGTTGTTAAGTAAGTCTGGGCCTTTAAGCAAATTGTCGTTCAGCGAAACGTTTGAAAAACTCGCAGCTGCGTCGAAGACTATACGAATCTTTCCCGGTTTGCCGGGATGCGTGACGCCGTGATGGGGGATGTAGTTAGTAATGTCGCTTTTTGTGTTCGCTTCCTCTTTCGTTAACTTTCGGGCATGTCCATCGGCTATATACTGCTCTAGCGTACCCACGTACTTCTCTCTGAAATCATCATTTGTTCGGAATTTCTTTTCTAGTGACTTCAAACGTTGTAGGGCGAGGTATCGATTGTAGGGTAACACTGGGTTGTCTGATTTCCATAGCAACCCGACTTCGTAGTGATTATCGTTAATCTTTAATGTTTTTTCCATTATATTTACTGCTCTCTGCTCTAACTTCGTCATTTCTATGCGTTTGATGTCTTGACGTGTGGCGTACGAATCTATTTCCCAAAATTTTTCTAACCTTTGGGACAAATTGTCTGTAGTTTCGCTACGGCAAAAGTTCGTGTTGTAAGCGTTTTTCGGACATGTTTTCCCTCCCATTAAGACCCAGCCGAGTTTGGTCTTAACTGCACATGGTTCAGAAGGCGATCCTTGCCTATAATCGAGGTGTAGGAGAAGGTGAGGTATGTCGGCTCCGATGAGTAATTCTATATCTGAATTTTCTATGTTAGGAATGTCTATGTCTCGGAGGTGGGGGTAGTTATCCTTCAATGTGTTTACTTCGAATTTTGGCTGTGATAGATCTAGGCCTGAAACTGTCCAGACGTTGTTTAATTTCACATTGCGTGGGTGCATATCTGAAGAAATTTCTAAGTTGACTAGCTGCGATTCGAATTCGTTTGAGCCGGTTAGTGCGTTAGTAATTTTCAGTCGTCTAGGTGTTCCGCGAAGTTCTAGCTTTTCGGCTAGATTGGCTGTTACCAAAGTGGCGTCAGAGCCGCTATCGAGTAGTGCGTTGGTGGAGATGCACTTGTTGCCGTGCTTAATTTTTATCGGAATTACTTGCAAAAAGGTGTGTGATGTGACCCGGTTATTCTTTATATGGTTGTTGACTTTATTTTCAGCCTTTTTATCGTTGGTTTCGTGTAGAAGTGTGTGGTGACGTCTACCACAGTTGTTTACTCTACAGTTCGTTTGCGATTTACAATCCTTTATCATGTGTTTTTTGGATAGACAGTTCCAGCATAATTTTAAATCGGTCACGAACTGCTTCTTCTTGTCGACGGTCGCTTCTATGAATTTCGGGCATTTCGATATACGGTGTTCTCCTTTGCAGACGTAGCATTGGATTTTTCGTTCATCACTCTCTTTTGCCGAAACGTTGTTATTTCTAAAACCCGATTTTGACGTAACCGGTGTCTTAGATTCTTCCGATGCAATAATATTTGCGATTGGGTTGAAATATTGGTTCATACGTTTTTCTAACCATTTTTCGAACCTCACAAGAGTAAAACTGTCATTTTCGTATGACTCTAATTTGGAACCTTTGAAAAAAGCTCCTCGTAACTGGCTGGGGAGACGTTTAACGGCTTTTGCTATGTTTTCAGTCGATTTTAATGAGTCATTGTAACCCATTTCTGACATCCAAGTGTTAGTGCATTTCAACTGTTGATGATATCTTCGTAGACTCTCTCTGTCATTGGCTGCTATCTGCGGTTGGTCTAGTAGATGTTTCATCATCAAATGCGCTACAACAAGGGGGTTACCGAACTCCTTTTTTAGGACTTTAAGAGCCGTCGCGTAGAATAAGCCGTTTCCTCCTATCGCCTGTACTGCTGTTTTAGCCTCGCCGGTGAGTACGCTGGTTAATCGGTCCATTCTCGTGTTGTCGTTAAATGTAGCCTTTAAATGAACCCTGCTCTTAAAGTTCTCTATGAATTCCGGCCATTTACACGGGTCGCCATCGAATGTTTTTAGTGGGAGTGGGGGCAATGTGCGATTTTCGAGTTCTTGCTGTACTGCTTGGCTAACTGTTTTTTGTTTTTCTGACTCCTCGATAATCGTTTCTCTGCCCTCTACTAAATGATCTATGAACTTGTCTATTGGTTCTGACTTTTCTTCGCTTGCTAGGTTTGTTTTACTTTTTACGCATTCTGAAAACTCAAGCCGTTTTGGACTGATGACTAGCGGGATGCCGGATGCTTGTTCATAAATGTTTTCGGTGGCAGCTGGATCGCGTGTAAATGACGGGGTGGTACGATGAAATGTGCCGGCTGGTATTGAAATGTTAGGTATGGTCTGAATATCAAAAGGAGTGGGTTTGTTTTGAAGTATGGTGGTTTCAGTGGGTTTTGGTATGGATGGATTATTTACGATTTTATTTGATTCTGGATTTTCGCCGGCTAGGTACATTTCGCTTTGTCTATGTGGTCTCGAACTACGCCTACTATGATCAGATTTGTTAGAAACTGAAAATCTCCCTTCATGCGCTAAGGATAACTGCTCTTCAAACTTTTCGTCGATTTTTGCTAACTTTAACTTATTTTCTGCCTCTATGACTTCGTTAAAGGCAGCTTCTTTTTCTAGTTCTAACTGTTTATTTAACAAAGTTAACTTTCTATTATAGTTTTCCTTCGTTTGTTGCGCTAATAATTGAGCTTGCTCTGCTGATCGCCTTTTTTCGATTAACGCTAAATGCGATGCTGTGGAATGTTTGGAAGAGCGAGATCCGACGGAATGTACTGAAGAATAGTGGCTCGACTTAGAAGGTGCGGTAGAGTGATGACTAGAATGAGACGATTTTGAAGAATGGCGGCTAGGAAATGATTTTAGGCTTGGGGTTTTTTCATGGGATGTGTGTTCGGTAATGAAATAATCTTTGATGGTTCGTTTAGTTTCGGCGGTTCTAAAATTTTGTTCCTCGAATAGTTTTAATTGGTTTGTTATTTCACTATTTTCTGTATGTTGTGCTATAATTTTTTCATTGACTTCTTTAAATTTTAAAAATATGTCATCGAGTTTATTTTCAGCAACGGACAGACGATTTTTACTGCGTTTTTCATTTATTAAATTGTCAATTTTATTAATTTGTTTAGTAATGTGTCCGATATACGAACTTCGACTTTTTCGCAAACTGCTTAAAATTTCACTTTCGTACCCTTCTAATGGATCGCGAAGACTGGACGCCATAGCTATTTTAAGAAACTTTTAATCTATTCGATGTTATTTTGATTATGTAATTTTAGAGAGTTGTGTAGATTGTAGAATGTTTTTATGATTTGTTTGTATTATATAATTATAAGATAGAATTCAGTTTGGTACGGTAGGAGTGATTTATTACGTAAGTATAGGAAGGATTGTAATTTGTAGAATAAGTGATGTGATGTTGAATTGTATAATTATAGTAATATTGGACTGTGTTGATGTATTTGTAGTATTGTTTGATAGATAACGCGAGAAAGTATATTAATTGATTTTAGAGATTATTATTGTTCTATTGTTTAAGTTGTGATGAATTATTTGGCGTTACGTAGAAGTAGGAAGGAAGGTTGATTTGAGATTTTGAGTAAATTTTATTCGTGTCGTGAACAAAAATACTTTCGAAGCTAATGTTCGGGCCTTTGCGAACGGGATATTTACACGGGAAACAGGGGAGCACAAGCAGGAATAAAACTTTTTCAACTTGATTATTCGTCTTTCAATAAACATTTAGACAGGCAGTTCGAAAGCTAAATTAAAATAAAACTCTAATAAATAACTGAAAGAAAGAAACTAAAAAGAGGAAACTGAAAACTGTCCAAAACCTCTAAAATATCGTGACCCAAGGCGAGGTCACGTGCCAATGTCCAAACTCCAAAAAGTGATCTAAGGTGAGATCACACAGAAAATGCAAAAATGGTGATCCACTGAGATCACAAAAAACCTGCACACAACTCAGAAAGTGTGACCAAAAAGGGGGTCACATGCAAAATGTCAAATAGTGATTCAAGAGAGAATCACATAAAAAATCACGCGGTAAAATACAAAAGAGACGCGCTAGTCAAATCGCGATCAAATCTAGCGCTACAATAAATATCAGAAAGTGTGAAATAATCGAGTGATTGAAATCTCTGGCGAAGCCCTGTAACGCCTAGAGCCCGGTCGTAAGGACACACCCAGATGTACCAATACAACGTCTGCTGGATGCAGCCTACTGGGTGTAAGAGGTATCGCCTAGAGATTTTAACTACTCGATTTCGAGAAATCCAAAATTAAAATGTAAACAAAAAATAAATATCAACTCTTACTATTTTATCCCCTGTAAGATACTCGACAGGAGTAATGGTTTGACGTGTAGACGTGCAGACGAACGACGGGTTCGTTGCTTTGAGAAAATCGCGTGTCGTACGAATTTCAACTAAATTTTACTAACAATTTTAAAGTAAAATTTTCTCACAAGATATGTCTTATCTGTACTAATTTAATGTTAAAACTCTGCGAGAGAAGGGCGGAAAAAACCTATGAAAAGAAACCAATTATCTTACACGAGGTAAATAATAGAATTGATATTGGAGCTTAATAAAGTATAAAAATTATGACAAAACAATTATTCTAAAATTATGTAACATTCGTAACACTAACCATTTTCTGTTCTCATGCTATCTTTGACAGAAGATTACCCTGATTTTGGCCTAATTTGCTAATTTTGCGCATAACTCGAAAAAAAAATTAATAATGAAAATAAGAGGGTATTTTTTCGTATTTTTTTTCAAATTCTACATAAGAAAAATATAACTTTAATTTATTCTTTCGACATTTTTTTCTTTGAGATGTACCACCTTAAATATATATTTCTGATTTCATCAAAAACGACGTCATACTTTAAAAGAAATAAAAATGTTCATTGAATGTGAGTGTACAAATATGTCGAGTTTCGACTGGATTACTATTTCTTATCATTATAATTATAAAGGGGCTGGATCCCACCTCAGTAATAAACCAAAAGAGAGAGAAAGTTTGATCCCAATCAAGCTAATGGACTGCACATTATAAATATATAAATTTCTACATCAGTCTTTTACTTGTTTCCATAGTAAAATGTTTTGTTTTCCATATTTAGTAAATATAAAACGTGGCGTGTGATATTCTCCGTGTGTCATTATTTTATAATTGATAAACTGGGCGGTAGGTCTCTAGAGTCATAAAATCCATGTATTGGGCGGTCATAACTTTTAATCTATCAATTCATGAATACAGTTAAATCTATTTTAAGCGCGACTTTATAATATATAATGTGCGGTTCAATTATTTCGTGTACCCACCCCCTCCCTCGAGCACGGGTGGGAATTATACCCAGAGTTTGTGCCACAGGGCTGGGGATTCTACCCGGAAGAATGGTCCCCACTCCGGGGAAATTCCCATCTACCCGGGGCGTGGATACAGGAAAGAATTGAACCGCGCATAACCGATTTTTAAATAATACGCCCTCTATTATTGTAAAAGATAGCATGTTTAAATAGCTAATTTTTTTTTTTTAATAAATTGCTTCAAAGCTGTTTGCCATTGCAGCGGAGGGCGGTCGATTCTAAGAACGATTTTACTTGATAAGCAAGACTATACTTGAATTTCCAAAAGACTACGTTATCGAAGAGGTTCCGCAGTGAAACATTCTCATACATTATAAAAGAAAAAATAGAAAATTAGCATTATTTTCTTTTGAATTCAAAACATTTAAATGTTTAATGACCGCTACCTCGTATGGTTTCCCTAGAATTAGCACCCCGAAAAGTAAAAATAATAAAATCCTTGCGCTTATTTTAAGCAAAACGGAAAATTTTCCTTGATAGTATTTAAGCGTATTGAGACTTTGCATTCATGCTAGTGCCATTTTTGTGTGGGTGTTGCTTATTCTGAGATCTTTCTTTATACCAGAGAACAACGAAGAATATGGTTGACAGGAAGAATGCTCCAACAAGTGCCCCGAGGACACCGTAAACCACTTCTGGTTCTAAACAAAATGAATATATTTTATAAACTTACAAAACAGTAAACCGTAATAAAACAATCCACGTGAGACTACTAGCTTGGATAATAAATAATACTTTTTAAATTTCTATTTAATTTCCCGAGATTTGCAACTATTTTTAAAAACCGAAAAGTGAAGTGTTTGAAAATGTTAGTCACTAGACAAAAATTTAGTAACTTTGCCTATCTATGGAAAATCCTCTGTTGATTTAACGAATCACCGAACGGCCGATCCTCGGTAGATATTGCCCGAGTATATTGTCACACAACAAGATGCTTTTCATCTCACTCCGCCTGGAGATGATTTTAAAAAAATTGGATGAGTTAAAATATCAGCAGAATTGGATGAGTTAAAATATCAGCAGAATTGGATGAGTTAAAATATCATCAGAATTGGATGAGTTAAAATATCAGCAGAATTGGATGAGTTAAAATATCAGCAGAATTGGATGAGTTAAAATATCAGCAGAATTTGCGAATAATTGAGTATATAGCCGCATGACCATGATGCATTGCATCTCAATCCCAAGATGCATTGCATCTCAATTCAGGATATTAATTAAAAAAAGTATAATTTGTTTGACCAAGAAGGTTCCTTTTAAACCTCCTTGGTTTAACTAAATCCAAAAGCCGTGAAATATTATTATTTGTTCACAATTTTAGCTTTTTTAAAAGAAATTTCGAAAGTTGATTACCAATGAATAATTCGATAAAAATAGAGACGCAGATCATTAAATAAAATAGGTGGCAATTTTCTAAAATGTCAATTTTATTGAAAATGATTTCCATCATTATAAATAACAGAAAAATCTATATTTCACAGTCGGCTTCGTTTTTGAGTATATAATACGTCAAATCCCAACATTAGGCGTAATACCTTTAAAAATGGGCGTCAATATAATGAACTAAAATATACTTATGTAGAATGTTTGTTTACTAAACTACTAGTGTGTTTACATGTGAATAATTTGCGTACTAACCGACTTCAGGTTCTGATATCGACTTCTCCGGTTCGGGCTCCGGCTCCCCTTCAGGCTTTGGCTTGGGGTCTTCACCTAAAATATATTTAATTATACATAAACTTAAGTCCCGTAAATAGATTGAGATAAAAAACGCTTACAAAACATTGCATTTCTCTCCTTTCTATCGTCTTTTAATTCTCGCATGAAAATCAGAAAATTTGATAATGTATTAAAAGTTTAAAGATTTTTTTTTCTAAATTAAAGAGTGACCCTAGGTAAATAAGTCTAGGATGGTAGCTCAGCGGTAGAGCATATGTCTTTTAAAGCCAGAGACCGGGTTCGATTCCCCGCCGGAGACAAAAGGGTAAGTTTATTTATTTACATTTTGTGTTGCGAGGCGATATAAATATATATTATATTTTTCTAAATTTAAATAGTTATATGTTTTAAAATATCAGAATACCATCATATTCTTAGAAAAAACAAATAAAATCGATATGCTAGATTTTTTTAAATAACCAAAAAAAAACGTGATGTTCTCAAATGCCCATAAGTTCTATAAAATTAAAGTTATATATCTAATCTTTTGGCCATGCAGTGACATTATTATTTCAAAGTTATGTACCAAATCAACTTTTTTTTAACGGTGGAAGGTTCTATTTCTTTAATTGTGATGAGAAACAAAAAGAAAGGCAAAGTAATTACACCGGATTAGAATGTTATAACTACCAGGAAAATTGGGGTAATCCTTATAGTTATTAGTTTTCTGAAATATTTAAGCAATTTCATATTTCCAGCAGATAATGCATACATACGCTAAGATGAATGTCCTTAGAAAATTATAGAGAGTTAAATCATAGCTTAGGGCCTATATATATATAGCCCGCCTAAGAGCGCTAGCCCTCCTTCAAGCCGAGATCCCGCTTACATAACAATTTACTGTTATTTCCACATTGCATATACAAGCTTTGCTTAACCGAGATCTCGGCAAGGCGGACTCGAAATTATCCATATATATGATCCAGCCCGCCTAGGAGGGCCAGAAAATTCATTCATTTAATTATACCGTCTATATCGCAATACACTGTTATTTTCACATTGCATATCCATGGAGGGAGGGCTGGCCCTCCTAAACGGGATGGAAATTCTCGGACAAAGAGTTAATTAAAATCTAATAAACAAAGAAATGTAGGAGGGCTCATATATATAGGCCCTTATTATTTTAAAGCCTTACTGTTCGTATAAAAGTTTTCCTAACAATAAATTAGTCCACGTGCGTGCAAAGTTTTTTTTTGTCTATTGGTAGACCCAGAGCAAGGCTAAAAGGCCACTAGATCGCAAAGGGTTAGGTAAAGTAAGTTAATATGAAAAATATGAAGTATAAAAAATTTTAATTGTATGTATAAAAATAATTAATTGTATAAAAAAAATAGTTAATTGTATTTACATTCCGTTTAAAAGATTGGAGATTATATTGCTCAGGAAATGCTTCTGGAGGTAGGGAGTTCCAAAGTTTGGCTGTACGGGGGAAGAAACTGGTCTCATGAAATAAGTGGAACGATTTAAAGATTTTAAGGAAATGAGGATGTTTTGAGCATTCATTAGAAAAGCGAGTCGGGTGTGTGAAATTACGAAGAGGAGGAGAGGAGAAGTTTATGAAGTTCATTTGAGCACTTACCATGAAAGTAACGGTAAAGGAGGGACAGGCTGGATACATCTCGGCGATGGGAAAGAGGCTGCAGTGTGGAATATAGTTCAGGTCCGACGAGTCCAAGAAGACGTTTTTGAACAGAGTCAAGGGAAGAAACAGAACGTTGGCAAGCACCCGCCCAAAGGTGGCAACAGTACTCCATATTAGGACGTATTTGGCTTTTGTAAATAAAGAAAATTGAGGAGGGAGAGAGAATGATCCAACTATTCTAGAATCGTTTAATGCAATGTCAGTAATATACCTATTCCATTTTAAACCAAGTAGGCGTTCGTGACAGTCGGATTCAGTAAGAAGACATCATATGGAGATGGGAGCAAACTGATATTGTCTGTGATGATGAAAAATCACAGAATTAGCTATGGTAGCATTGAAAGTAACGAGCCAACGCTTGCCCTAATTTACAACAGAAGGCAGATTATTTGATATATTTTCGCTTAATATACTGTATCATTAGGAGATTCATATAAGGTGGAGTCATCAAGCGAAGATATGAATAAAAGAGTTCAATATATTGTCGGAAAAGGTCAATGAAGATGTCAAATAGTGCAGGACCTAGCACAGATCCTTGTTGAACACCAGTGTTTAAAGAGTGAGACCTGTTGGTTAGAAATAAGACTTTAGAATTGAAAATATCTTTCCTGATATTCCGTACGAAGTTAATGTCAGGAGAAGAAATGTATGCCACACTTTGTCGGATGCCTTAGATATATCAAGTGCGACAGTTCTGGTTTCGGATGAACAGTCGAGAGCTTTTATAATTCGCTTTGCGAAAGCTGTATTGAAAATCAGAAAGGAGATACGATTTTTCAAGATGAGATACGACATATTTGTTTATTACGGACTAAAATACTTTAGTAACTATAGGGAGAAAGCTAATGGGATGATATTTTGTAGAAAAAGATCTCTCGCAAGAATTTTTGAAAACATGGCATACTGATAAAAGTTTCCAAGATTTAGGGAAACATGACTCCACTAGGCATCTGTTAAAAAGTTTGGACAATATACGGGAAATTTCAGCTGACAGGTGTTTTAAAACAATCACATGAATCTCATTAGGACATATAGACTTGATAAGTCTCTCTCTTCACGGGAAATTCACGATATCAGAATGCCAGAGAGACTTGTCCAACTTGCTTTAC
>JAUOBW010222988.1:0-12787 GCA_032360285.1 Lepidozona retiporosa | reverse complement strand
TTATCTAACTTCATGCAAATAATTAGCAAAATCCTAAGAGCCGTTTTTGAGAAAATCGCAAAAAAAAACTTTTTGGTATTCTGGCCAACCCGGTGCGGACCCGAAAATTTTTTCAAAAATCCGGCTCTGTCACTTTCTTTACTTATAGTCCCCTAATTTCATGCAAAAAATCAGAAAAACCTTAGAGCGGTTTAGCGGGAAAATGTCGGACGGACGGACGGACAAGCATGAATATATAGGACCTGTTCCCTTCGGGGGTCCAAAAAAAGTTATAGAAGCCTTTTTGAGAAAATTGAAATAATGTACTTTTTTGTATATTTTTCAATTTATGGGGCCTCGTACTCAAAAGATTTTCGACAGGTGCTCATATGGGTCAAAAGAAGCCCTCTATGTGCCTATAACATCATGCAAAATTTATAGCACCGTTTTTGAGAAAATTGAAATAATGTTATTTTCGTTCCCAAAATAGCCATTTTTGGGCATATTTATATTTAATAGAATTGATAACCGTAACAATACTAACCTTTTTTCAATTGATGAGCCGCCACCATTTTAAATCCAATGTCATTCTTCTTACAAACAGCTGAAAAAATAGATACATAAACCAATCAGATTTCATCAATCTCAGTCAACCATTTGTGTGATATTATGACTCTGTTTATTTTTGTTTATTTAGTAGAAAGAGATTCAAGAAAAAAACGGACAAAATTTTTTTCAAGTTTTTTATTTCAAATTTTTAACAGGCCTTTAATTGTTCTTGACAATGAATATGAAAAGCTGCTAAAATCTTGTTTTACTACAGAACTAGGATTGATACTGACCTACTTACTAAATTATAAACGAATAAGTAATAGTGACTAAAGGGCCTTTGGGATAAAGGAAATCATTCTAATTGCAAATAATGTCATGACTAAATTTTATTCCACCAAATTTTATGAATTCATGAAAAATTTGAGCCGAAGCGGAGCATGAAATCTTGTGAAACGTTATATAAGGTATTTTTTTGCACCAGATTTAAGTTGTTTAGTGGTCCGCTCCCGACACCTAAAAAACTTTAAAAATCAATACAATATAATCGGAAATGTTTTATCATAATAGATTTTTTATCAGGGCATATTGTGTCAGTTACTGTGGTAATAGCATTGTTGTTGAGATTGTCTGTTATTAATGGTTTCAATATGGCATTCAGACGCACTGATTTCAGTACAATATTCTCACGATTGCAAAGTCCTAAAAATATAGTAATTAAATCTCTTGTTAACCTTTTCCGAAAATAATATTTCTAACACAACACGTAAATGTTCTATTAAGCTCCCGAACTATAATAACCTGCGATAATGGCTTAGTGGCTAAGGCACTACCAGACTCCCTGCCGAAAAGTCGCGGATTCGAATCCTGTCTTAACTACTTTGTTGAACTCCTCACACTCCACGTCCCTGGAAGTACCATACGTCTATCTATTTCTCTCATGAAGTAAACGTATATTGTAATTATTGTTATGCTTGGAGAGAAGGAAGAAAGGTGGGTAGTGAGACTTTGGCACAGGTGTTGTCTAACATCATACACCCAATAACTCAATACGCCCTAGTGGATAATAAATCCTTGCATTGGGTGATATAACGTAAATAAATAATAAAAAATACCTCCAACTCTCTAAATATATATTTGTAAAGTTTTTTGATATGTCGATACAATAGAAATTTTAATTAAAACGTTTTAAACAAAAACAATTTTACTGGATCCCAGGAAAGAGAAACCAACTTTCATACTAGAAAAAATAACTGGTGGCTGATAGAACTATAGCTAAGGAAAACAAGTCATCAGTAAAAAAATTAAATGAGTGTATCTTACGGTTTTACATTGCCATTTTAAAAATTATAAAAAGGGTCTTTAAGTAAAGATGTAAGTAAGTAAGTAAGTAAGCTTTGTGTTTAACGTGGTAACTACAAATTGTCAATTTGACAAAATTTCCAGACGGATCACGGGTCTCAGTGCTGGTTCTATTTAAAGCACCCATTTGTGATAAGCTGAAAAAATCGAAATCGAGAATGATTCTTAAGATATAAGATTTTGAAAATTTGAGCATTCTGATTGGTTAAGTAAATGGGTAAACGAGTCATCAATAACATTTGTTATTATCAAAAACGGTCAAGCGGTTATAAAGATATAACACTTTAAAAACCGAGCATTCTGATTGGCCAAGAGTACGCAAACTGGTAAACGATTCATCTGAGGGTGTTTTGTTAGTTTATATAGATTTATTTTATTTTTCCGATATGGGCATTTCGTTATTATAGAGAGTAAAAACATCGAAGAATTTCAAAGACAAACCGTAATTTTATAAATATTCGAAAAATTGCAATATTTTAACTAACCGATGTTTAATCTTTTTTCTCTTTATATCGTTATGATTGGTATTAATAGGGTTGATTTGTAATTTTAGCTTTGAACTTATGGTGAAGATTCCGACACTACCGACTTATTTGTTTTTCCCCAAGCAGTTGATAAATTTTGCCGCCCCGTAGATATCCCGTAAAATTTTCGCGCTGAGAGGGCAAAACAGATTTTTTTACATTACCGTATGAAAAATGATCAAAAACAGTAAAACTGTTCAAAAGATATTAGATTTTGAAAATCGAGCAGTCTGATTGGCCAAGATCATTTTGGTTACGTAAAACAAGTTAACGAGTCACGAATAACGTTGTCAATGTGTTCATCTTATGGTTTTACAAATAGACAAATAAAAATGCAATTATTTGTACACAATATTTGTTAAAACGCGGAATTCTGCAATTCAGAAGCTAGTCATATGCGGAATTCCGCTGATCCGCAGGAGATTTACATCCCTAATCCTGTCACGGAAAAATGGTATACCTCCTTCACCGCAAGAATAACCATGTGGACAACAATGATCATGGTCAGAGCAACACACAGCATTTGGCAAAGCACAACAACCATATCCTCCAGATGACAGTTTACAACATGTGTTACCGCCTGGACACCCAGATTTTCCGTCTGGACATTCCACACTTTTGAGGTTAACCAAAGCTTGTATATGTTTAGAAGCTTCAATATTTTCACTTCTCCGTACACAAGATCCTAACAATAATCACAATTTATTAAAAGTAAATCTTACTGATGCAAATCTGTAACTTAAATAAATAGATATCGGGCTGTCGTCTTGATTTCGGGAACTATGAATTCCTGCGATATTTCAACTTCCCCAAGTATTGTTTTTTTTTATATAATTCGTTCTATTATTAATTTTTTACAATTACAATTACTCTAAACAGACATTACAAATTACAAATATACTCATACATAATTAAACTAGCTTTCTTTATCCAGTCTTTAGAAGAACTAGCATGGAGGGCTTATGACACCCTACTCCAAAGTGGCTAGGGAAATGTATCTTTGCCAACAGTTACGGCGATGGCGTTCTATTCCAATGCGGTCCCCCATACATTTTGAATTCCAGCAACGATGCTTAACTTCATAGGGAGACGCATGTTAACTTTATCCACTGGACCATCGATTATCTAATCGTGTTGGTTAATTAGATAAAACAAGTGGGCCTGTATTTGACGCCCTAAATATCGGTTTAAAAGGATATACAGAGAAGAAAAGTCGGTTTTTTGGTCACAAAACAAAAATTTAAAATTACGGTTATAACTAAATAATAACACCTAAACAAAACAAAACTATTAAAATCACCTAAATACTGTCGAGGCAGATACAAATGTAAGAACTAGGTCCAAGCGAACCTAGAGTTAGCAAAACCCACCCCCCAAAAAAATAATTCTTTAGCCCATCCTTTTTCGACCACTCCCCCAAAAATGTTTATGCAAAATGTAGGTAATATGAGACAACTTCATGAATTTTAATAAAAATTGCACCTAACAACAATATCTATAAATCAAGATATCGTCATCAATCAAATTTTGTTTTTCAGGGGGAGGTCGCCCTGTGCGTCTTGAAACGTTTTATTTTTAGAGTGGGATAACCCATCAGCAGGGTTTAATTTTCTACTGGGAGGTCCATATTCTTCTGCTTACTATGTTCATATAAAATTTCAGAGTGAATTTAAAAGTTCCTTTTCCTACCAACGTACAGGGATCAAAAGAATCAATGAAGAGATTTGATGAACCACTTTTTAATGGATTTGTTTAAAAAGTTTTTAAAAAATACTCTACAGATTTACTTGCCGTTTTCAAGGCATACAAGGTTTATAAAGTTACAAAATGCTCCGAAATTTAGCTTAGCTAAGGATTTGTTAGGTCAATCAAAAGAGCACCACACTTTATGTTATGGTCATGTTCATTTCGTTTTTAAGCATATTTAATAAAGCATATTAGCTACTGTAGTGTTTACAGATACCACATATAACGTGCCGTTCGAAAACCTTTGAAAAATAATTATGTGACCAATCATACACTGTATGTGTATATAGAATTAAGATATATAAAACAAATTAAAAAATGCAATTATTTGTATAAAAGATTTGTTAATACGTGGAATTCTACAATTCAGAAGCTAGTCATATGCCGAATCCCGCTGATCCGGAGAAGATTTGCATCCCTAATCCTTTCTGGAGAAAATGGTATACCTCCTGCACTGCAAGAATATCCATTTGGACAACAATTAACACGGTCAGAACAACACACAGCATTTGGAAAAGGGCAACAACCATATCCTCCAGATGACAGTTTACAACAAGTGTTACCATCTGGACACTGAGATACACCATCAGGACATTCCACACTTTTAAGGTTAACCAAAGCTTGCGTGTGTTTAGAAGCTTCAATCTTTTTACTTCCTCGTGTACAATATCCTAACAAGAATCACAATTTATTAAAAATAAATGATGTAACTCTGTAACTTTTTAAACTTAATTATGGGTATTTTTATCTAATTGAGTTGGTTAATGAAATAAAACAAGTGGGCCTGTATTTAATGGCCTAGAGATATTGGTTTAAAAAGAAATACAGAGAAAAAAGTACGTTTTATGGCCCCAAAACAAAAATTATAAAATTACGGTGAAAACTAAATAATAAAATCATCTAAATAATGTCGTGGCAGGAACAAATATACAAACTAGGTCCAAGCAAACCTAGGGTTAGCAAAAGCCACCCCTAAAAAAACAAAATTTCTTTAGCTCATCCTTTTTCGACCACTCCCCCTCAAATATTTATGCTGAATGTGGGTATTTTGAGGCAACTTCATGAATTTTAAAACAAATTGCACCTAACAACAATATCTAGAAATCAAGATATCGTCATCAATGAAATTTTCTTTTTCAGCTGGAGGTTGCCCTGTGCGGGGGGTCTTGAAACGTTTTATTTTTAGAGTGGGGTAACCCATCAGCGTGGTTTAAATTTCTACGGAGAGTGCCATATTTCTCTGCTTACTATATACATATAAAGTTTCAGAGTGAATTTAAAAGTTCTTTTTCCTACCAAGGTACAGGGATCAAAAGAATCAATGAAGAGATTTGATGAACCACTTTTTAATGGATTTCTGTAAAAAAAATTTAAATTTTTTTTTACAGATTTACTAGCCGTTTTCAAGACATACAAGGTTTATAAAATTACAAAATGCTCCGAAATTCAGTTTAGCTAAGGATTTATATGTAATCTGATTATGTGGGATATTCATTTTTAAATAATTTATTACAACAAAAAATAACAAATTGTGACTGCTTAGATTCTTAAAAAAATAATATACCATCATTGCAAGAATATCCATATGGACAACAATAGACACCATCAGAACAACACACAGCATTTGGAAAAGGGTTAGCTAAACCACCCCTAAAAAACTAAAGATTCTTCAGCCCATCCTTTTTTCGACCACTCCTCCTCATAACAATTAAACATTTAACAGTAATTTTCGAAAAGGTGACGTTTAAACAAAAATCGTGAGATTAATGCGATGATAAAAATAAAATGTACAATTAGGTCTTTAAGTTAAATGTCTTTTGTAATTCGGACATATTTTTTGGTCAGTAGTTATTTTAAATTATAAACCAGTTTGACGGTGTAGAGTTTGAGTACAAGTCAAATCCCTATGATAATGCAAAGTGTCTTGGCAAGAAAGAGTGGAGGACCCGCGAAGAAGGATTACACTTTGGATGCACGGCTAGAGGCTGTAAAGAAGGTAAGACATACGCGCGCTTCATGGTGGGCATGTCCTACGATGAGAGTGTGACTTTATGTGTACCACTTGTAATGAAAATGAGTGGACAATATTTCTCTCAGATAATTTCAACAGAACTTAGTCCGGCCGTGGACAAACTAACTGGGCGTAGTCGCAGGATTCTTCAAGATGGATGCCCGTGTCAGAATTCCCAAAGAATGTTTGACAGAAAGAACATACATGTTTTTTCAATCCCTGCGCGCTCCCCGGATTTAAATCCCATAGAAAATGTATTCAATCAGGCACGTCGAACAATTAAAAAGGACTCTCTCATGAATGAAATCAAAACTGAGAGCCGCAAGGAGTTTACAATTAGTGTCAAAGGAATACACCGTTTGCCAGTTAGGCATTACGTCATCGGAAATCACGTGACTTTTACATCAATACGAGGCTAACGGTGAGTTGACACCGTTATTTCCTTAATGTTTTTATAGCAAGTGGGAGGATTTTTATTTTTTTCCTTAATTATTTCTGCAAATAACTAGTTATGTCTGATTCGACAATCAATGAAGAAGATAATAAGAAACCCAATGGAAATTCTAAAACGAAAAAACGTCGAGGAAAGCAATGTGCTGCGTTTGGATGCTCTAATTCATGTTTTGACAGTGTGGGAAATGCTAGCTACTGGTATACACTGTTTTGGATTCCCAACTACACCCATGGAAATTAATAAATGGTGCTCCTTAATAAAACGTCATAACAACAAGGATGGTTTCAAGGTATCTAAACACACTGTTCTTTGCCACAAGCATTTTGCAGACAATGACATGAGAATGACTGGTTTGAGATGGAAGAGACTCCACCCAGGATCATTGCCTAGCAAAAATCTATTTTCTTCCTTGACCTCAACTCCAAGAGGAAAACGTAAAAGCCCGATTAAACGTACATCCATAATTAAAAGAAAGAAATTGATGTCATCATCCTCTTCAACAACAACAACATTAACTGATTCAGCGTCATGTTCTTCTATTTTTTTTGACGAAGATTCATTTGGTTTTGATTTTTCCCACATGCAGCCACAATTTTCTGATGCGTTAACTCAGACAGAATTTTCTTACATAAATACCGGCAGTCCAGTTGATATTCCAACAGAACCAGAAGTGGCGATATTAAATGATAACAGTTATTCTATATAGCACCCCCACTTTCAAGTAACATCGCATCAATAACAATTTCATTTAAAAAGTTTGAAATAAAAATGGAAGAACAAAATAAAGAAATACTTTTATTAAAACACAAACTTTGTATGCTTGAATTAGAGTTAGATACTATTAAAAACAAACGTTTTTCCTTGAATCAAATAAAGGATGATGATTCTGCAGTTCGTTTTTATACTGGATTTCCAAATTATGCCAGTTTAATCGCCGTCTTTGAGTACCTCAAACCGAAAGCCGAGAAAATGCATAGTTGGAGAGGGACTAGTTCACTTAATAATTTTAACAGTGACAATTTGAGCTCTAAACCTGGATCAAAAATAAAGTTGGAATTACTTGATGAATTATTTTTGGTTTTAGTTCATTTAAAAGCAGGACTATTTATTTTTGATTTTAGTTCACGATTTGACATATCACCGACGCTTGTATAACGGAGCTTTACTACATGTATTAACGATTTATATCATGAACTTCCTCTGCTTTTCCCCTTTCCATCTCAAGAATCTGTGACAAAAATATGTTAAAAAGTTTCAAGGATTACCCTACTAGAATAATTATTGATGGCACTGAAATATTTATTAAGACGCCTTCATCATTGAAATCACAATCCTGGTCAGATTATAAGCACCATAATACTTGGAAAACAAGTCGGTATATCACCAAACGGTGTAATAATTTGTTTCGATGTTGTGGACAGGTCGCGTTTCTGAAAAATAACTGACACTTAAATCAGGCTTATTCGATTTATTACAGCCTGGGGACAATTTTATGGCTGACCGCGGCTTTTATATATCAAATATACTTCCAACAGGTGTATCACTAGACTGTTTTAAGTCTTTTCGTTTCCGTAATTCGATATAAAATCGCCGAATGTTGGGCAAATCGATAAAAAGCCATAAATTCCCGTAAAGCCACTAAAACACTAAAACAAGTCTAGTATATCACTTAATTTCCCCACATTTAAAGGTACTCGTACGCAACTATCTGCGCAAGAAACCGATGAAACAGCTCGAATTGCTGCAGTTAGAATACATGTCGAACGAGCAATTGGTGTAATTAAAACCTATCACATATGGAACAAATATTCACTGTTTGCTGCTATATAACAAATTTTCTTCCACCCCTTGTGTCTCCCTAAATAGATTTACATAAATATGTATACATACAGTAGGACTTTTTATATGTCGAATTATGTGTATTTACGTTAGTTAAGTCACTGTGCTAAATAACATAAACTTATACCACAGTAGGTGCAGTATGTTAGCCTTTACATCGCGCAAAGTGAGCTTCAAGCATGGAGATCTGCACACTAATAGTATTTCATATTTCCAATTGAAATCCGAGTAGATCCAAGCTCAATTTTCAAATCTGTATATGTTACAGACCAGAGTTCGATTTGGTGAAGTCTTTTTAAAGAGATGTTTTTCGTATGGGAAATTTGACGCTAATCACTTTTATGTATGGGCAATTGCAAAGTTACCATACAAAATAAATTATATACATATATTTGATCATAAATGTTGGGGGGATCGCAGGTTAGATAAATTTTAAATTAATAAAGTATATTTTAATCAAAAAGTTCATAAACGCAAATTTTATTTATCTTTATAATTCCAGAAAAGCTTTCATGTTTTATGAAATAATGTTA
This sequence comes from Lepidozona retiporosa, assembly GCA_032360285.1. Taxonomy (NCBI): domain Eukaryota; kingdom Metazoa; phylum Mollusca; class Polyplacophora; order Chitonida; family Ischnochitonidae; genus Lepidozona; species Lepidozona retiporosa. The sequence continues at coordinate 3,790 of JAUOBW010222988.1, read as the reverse complement.
TTTATAATAAGGATGGAATCTTTTAAAATTGAGATAAAAAGTTTATTCTGTGATTTATACTGTTAACTTTAAAAGATTTTCTCCAAGGTTAGTATTATTAAAGCGGAGTAAATATCTTACCCACACACTGCAAAATATTTCTTGTTTTAAGAAATAAATCTTGAATCAAGAAATTATTTCTTGAAATAAGATTTTTTTCTTATCCGACTTTAAAGAAATATTTTCTTAAAAAAAGTAAGAATATTTTCTCAAGAAAATTTTATTTAAGAAACTATTTCTTGAAACAAGAAATTTTTTCTTAATTCAAGAAAATATTTCCTAATTTAAGAAATTATTTCTTGAATTTAAAATGTTTTTATATTTTAGGAAATATTTCTTAAAATGAGAAAATATTTATTGAAATTAAGAAAATATTTCTTGAAATTAAGAAAATATTTCTTGAAATTAAGAAAATATTTCTTAAATTTAAGAAAATATTTCTTGAATTTAAGAAAATATTTCTTGAATTTAAGAAAATATTTCTTTAATTGAGAAAATGTTTCTAGAATTAAGAAAATATTTCTTAAATTAAAAAAATATAACAAATTATTTAAAAATTTACGCTGAAAAAAAGTTAATTTAAACAACGAATATTAAAATTGTACTGTATTTTAGCGAAATTAGATTATGTATTCATTAAGTTGCTTATTTAAAAATCAACATTAGCTAGGAAAAATAATAATAGCAAATAAGCTTCATTTTGATATTTTAAAAAATATACTTAATATATCATATAATTCTAACAAGATTTGAATAAGCTAACTATACAAATATTATATACTCCACAATAGAACATAATACAAAGATGATGATGGGCTAGTATTTTTTAAACCATACTATGGTTTCAAAAACAAACATTGGATTCATGATAATAGTAGCTTTGGAAAATTGACCACTTGATAAAATGTCCTGAGATACCTATGGATAACAATTCAATATCTGAATTCACTATGAAAAAAGTAATAAAACCATCCTTCATACATGCGTGTTGAATTGAAAATTCACACATTTTAGGTAATCTTTGGAATGGAACACCATATCGTAAACATAAGACATCGGTAAAAATTTGCTTATCCAGGTCGAATTTTGTTATTTTAATAATACAGTGAGCCAATTCGATGCACCCACCTCTGACATCGCTTCAATTAATTTCATTTGATTTTTTGATAAATTTACTTTCAAATTTTCTAGCTGCTCATCTAAATTTCTTCTTTTTTTGTTTTTAATGTCAAGTTTAATTTTTGAAATGGATGGTTTATCTATACACAGAAATTCTTGCTGATTAATAACGTGCAACGCTAAAGAACGAGTGACTTTTTTTGAATTATCATACAACATATCACAAACTTTTGAAGGAATTAAAATTCCAAGACCGCCGTACCTTGGTGGAAGGGATATTAATTCACGCTGAAACATATTAAATCCATAACCTTTAAATAAAGATGTGACAAAAACAGAAATTTTGTTGTCCAACCGTTTGAGAGGTATACTGATATTCGGTATTGTTCTCATAAAGTAGGTGTAACGGTGCTGTAAGCCATGTACAAACGCTGAATACGCTACATGTGGTTCTGTTAAGGCGATTTCCGATAAAGCTACGAGTTCCTGTGTCCATTTATCGATAAGTATGTTAATATATTTTAATTTGAAGTCTGATGAGCCTATTACAGCTCCAAGGTGTTTACGTCCTTCTGTTGTGATCTGTAAACCAGAGTCAGTAAAATCATTTTTCGCATATTCAAAATGAGTTTCTTTTACGATAAAACACGACTTACTTGGTTTAGCATGGTAGCTAATAAATGGACCTTATATTAACCGACAAATGGACCTTATATTAGCCAATAAATGGACCTGATATTAGCCGATAAATGGACCTTATTATTTGGAGTTTATATTTTGAGTAGTTTGATCCAAATCATCTAGCATTTATTGAAGTATATCTCCTTGTTACCAGGATATTGTCTGAAAATTTATTGTTGTCTTTATTTTTACTATAGATTTTATTGGTACACATTATTTTAATTCTCCACGCAATATTTTGTTCTTCAAAGAATTCCTTGCTTTTTCATCATAACATTTTACATATATTTCACCACCAAGTGGATATTTGGCATACAAATTTAAGTACTTGACAGTGCCCAATGAACCATTAATCAGTCTGTCATTAACACTTATATTGTCAGAGAGTATGAACCAAGCCCGAATACAAATCTTGAGAGTAGCTGGAAGGGGTTTCCAGTTAAACTTAGCCGAAAAGAACTTGGAACTGAGATGCAATATATTCCAGTATTAAAATCTTTACCAGAATCCTTTGCTTGGATAGAGATAATGTAACCTTATTATTTGGAGTTTATATTTTGATTATATCACTGATTTAATTTCTGTACCAAGCATAGCAAATGATACTTCGTTTTCCTTTCCGGCTAAATGATTTGTAAGTAATAATTTTACATAATCATTTGCCCAATTTGAAGGATCTGTGTATTGAAAATCACTGATTTCATCAATATCTGCATCGGTATGCTTTCCCTCACGAACTCTTATAAACACAAGCCCATAAAATTTGAAATTATCTTGAATATCGAACATTGTAGTGCTTCATAACTACCATATCGCGGATTAAAAATCGCTGATTCAAAATTTACTATCAAAATTTACTGCCAGTGCAAAATTTGTTGTTATTTCTAATATTTCATTAACTTACTTATTATTTATTGATTTTACTGTTGTAATTGGATTTAATTAGTTTTTTGTTATAAACTAGAATTGTAAGTATTTATCCAATAGAAAATAAAGATTACTACTACTTAACAAATATCGCTTGGTGTTTAGCTGGAGGGAGTTGCAGCCGATCACCTATAATCAACAAGTGGTAGCTTGTATTTTATTTTATACTTTGCATCGCCAAATTTAGGTAATTAAATGTCTGGTTACCAACCATTGATATTTCATAAATTATTAAAACCTTTACAAATTTAAACTTATTTCTTTTGATGTGCAAAATTTCATCTGAAGGCCTTTTGTATTCAAATGACTTTCCTTTTCATGCTGATTAAGAATTTTTTACTAAGTAAGAAAACATATTTCAAGAGCTATTTTACTTTATTAGTAATCTTTAACTCATAAAATAGTAAAATATTCTTACGTAGAAAATGTGTATTTTTTATTTAAGTCATGAAATTGTGAAATTATTCTCGGGTAGAATTATATTTTTTCTTATTTCTAGAAATATTTGTATTTTTTTACTGATAAAATAGTAAAAAAAGTTCTTGGACAGAACATTATTGTTCTTATTCTAAGTATAATTTTAGTTAATGAGTAATGTGATACTTAATAATGAGTAATTATTTCCAGAATTATTTTACTTCGTAATTTGTATTCAGAATCTTTTTATTTGGTATGTTATTCATATCCCAATAATTTTCTAATGTATTTGTTGATTATCAAAATACAGTTTTTATGTTACCCCGTAACAATTATACATTGTATAATTTTTAAGTATAGGGATTATGTTACTTTTACCATTGATATATGCTTATTTGAAACATATTTTTAGAAACCATTAAGAACGATCACATAAAATTTATTCTTGTATAATGTATTCGTGTAGAAAAACTGGTGTAAATATCGAAAGAAAATATTATTTTTTGAGTTAGGATTTTTTTTGCATTCATGATTTTTTTTGCATTCATGTTTTATATAGTTAATATATTCTTATATTTGGCTTGCCAACATGCAGCACGCTTGCTTG
>JAUOBW010222877.1:0-12790 GCA_032360285.1 Lepidozona retiporosa | reverse complement strand
ATATTAAAATAATGCTTTGAGGAAATACTGACTCATTAAAATATCGTTTTGAGGAAATACTGTATGATTAAAATAATGTTTTGCAGAGTATACTGGCTGATTAAAATAATGTTTTGAGGAGAATATTGGATGATTAAAATAATGTGTTGTGGAAAATATTGGATGATTAAAATAATGTTTTGAGGAGAATATTGATTAAGATTATGATTAAGATTTGGGTTTTGAGGAAAATACTGGCATATTAAAATAATGCTTTGAGGAAATACTGACTCATTAAAATATCGTTTTGAGGAAATACTGTATGATTAAAATAATATTTTGCAGAGTATACAGGCTGATTAAAATAATGTTTTGAGGAGAATACTGACTGGTTAAAATAGTGTTTTTATTAGAAAATACTGGCCAATTAAAATAGTGTTTTGAGGAAGTTACTGACTGATTAAAATAATGTCTTTATTGGAAAATATTAGCTGATTAAAATAATTTTTTGAGGAAAATACTGGATGATTAAAACAATGTTTTGAGGAAAATACTGGATGATTAAAATAATGTTTTGAGGAAAATACTGGATGATTAAAATAATGTTTTGAGGAAAATACTGGATGATTAAAATGATGTTTTGAGGAAAATATTGGATGATTAAAACAATGTTTTGAGGAAAATTGGCTGATTAAAATAATGTTTTGAGGACAATATTGGCTGATTAAAATACTGCTTTGAGCAGAATATTGGCTGATTAAAATACTGCTTTGAGCAGAATATTGGCTATATAAATTATTGTTTTTAGGAAATTATTGGTTGATTAAAATAATGTTAAGAGGAGAATATTGACAGATTAAAATAATGCATTGTGGAAATACTTACTAATTAAAATAGTGTTTTGAGGAAAACACTGATTAATTAAAATAATGCTTTGTGTAAAATTGACTGATTAAAATAATGCTTTGTGTAAAATTGACTGATTAAAATAATGCTGTGATGTCATCAACCTATGCTCTGTGATGTCATCATGTCCACTTTCACTTTCAATAAATCGATCATATCTTGAGAATGGAAAAAGATTTTTCAACGAAATAAAAAGCATAGTAATTTATTTCGAATGGACTTAATTCTGAGCCAAACATGTCAAATCGCTTGGGGTTCCCTTTAAGCCGTAATGACGTGATATCTCGTCATTGCAAAACCGGTTGACATTCGGTATTGTCGAGATATCTCGCAAAATCATTAAAAAAATTCAAATAAGATAAGTAGGAAGGTTTTATTTCCAAAAAATATAAAAGTTAAATGTACAAGTAAAATCCAATAATAAAATAAAAAAATATCTAAAAAAAAATCAAACTTTTAAAATGACCTGAATACTGAAGTGGCAAAGACAAATAAAGGGACTAGGTCCTTATGAGGCCATATATTATGAAAAAAATGCAGTTAATAATATCATGGTCACACTAAAGAAAAAAGAAATAGTTCTAGAAATTTTAAGATCAAAATAGAAAATATATGTTGCGTACTCTCCGTGCAGACTAAGTTTGTATGGGCATGGATAATATTTATTTCAAATAGCCTCAATACCTAAATAATCTCATTTTTAGACTTTTTTATTTTTTTCTCTTACTTGTTTCTAGAGTGTGAAGGTCAGTTAAGATGGGCTATAAATTGAACTCTCAGAGGCAGGGTAAATAAAAAATTAGCATATCAGTCCTTACAATTTTAGGGTGAAATAGGGCAAGCGATTTTCATATTTATCGGTTGGAGGTTCTCTACCCCTCTCCTTTTTAATTGGAACAGTTTCGCTAAAATTTATTAAACTCAATTGTCGATGTTCCCTAAATAAATCTATAAATTCAATGTTTTTTTTTACAATTTTTTTGAAGGAAATACTTAACCATTATGTTTAGATTAAAACCATCAACCTCTCCCGGCCCCGCCAAACGTCACACATTTTTATTCAATAAGGGAGCTTTGACATTTTGCTGTCAAGCTCAGACTCTCCCCATATATATCTCACGATATACTATATTGTTCGTATAAACATTTTATTTTGCTAAAAAACTGTTTGCCCAAGCCTAAAAACTAATATTAAATGATAAATAAGATTTTCATACATATATATAAATTTCTGCTTTTTTTAAGCCCACATGGTTGAGAAAATCAAGGATATTATGTTTTTAATATATTTATCATTCAAAAAGTGACTCTCTCTACCTTAGCAGTCACGATATAATTTATTTGTTCATATATATCGATTCTCTACTTTTTTAGATTCCGAGATATTTTTTTAAATAAAAGTTTTTTATGAAGGAAATACAATTTTAATGACAAAATAACCAAAACTATTGATTTCTCGTTTATGAAATTTTGCCTACCACTGCTTTTATTTTGCGTGTATTTAATTTCATGTGTAAAGGCAAAAAGCGCGAAATACGCAAAATTTATATTTTTTGTTTACTTCTCTTCCAATATATATAATTATCTTCAAATAAATATTTAAAATATAAAGTATGAAATAAAAGTTAATTTAAAAAGGGCTATAAGGTGTCAATGTAACTGAGATCACTGTTGCGGATTCCCCAAATATTTTAAGGATGCATATTGTGACGGATTCAACCGTCTACCTTAGGGGTACTAATTTTCGTGGGTATTTATTTTCACGTGTAAAAAAATCGTGTTTCACAGGTATTTATTTTCGTGATTGAGCACTTTAGTTTTTTTTTCGCAGGTATTTATTTTCGCGAATGTGCAGTTTGGGAATTTTTCGCTGGTATTTATTTTCGCAAATGCCTATTATTATAAACTTTTGCAGGTATTTATTCCCCCATTTAAAGTAATTCAACAAAGTTTTTAGACCACAAAGCCTTTACTAAAATCAGAAAAGAAACACACAAAATGTTTTTTATAGTTTTATATACCCCAAAAAGACAAGAAAAAAATAAAAATATTTTTCGCGGGTATTTATTTTCGTGAATGGTCAATTAAAACTTTTTTCGCGGGTATTTAATTTCGCAAAATTCGCGAAAATTTGTACCTGCGAAAATTAGTACCCCTAAGGTACATTACAGGGATGTTTTCAGCATATTTTATACTTATTTTTAAAATTGTTTCGGATTCACGTTTTTGGCTGTTTACATATATTTAAAAATGCTCAAATATAAATACAAAAATGTACTGAAAACACATTTGTTGTATATAATTATATTGTTTTCATGTTTCATACGTTAACATTAAAACATGAACCCGATAATTTTGAATCCGCAAAAGATTGTTCCAGAATAGTTTACGGATTCATATTGAATCGGATTCATGTCGAATTCACAACAAATTTATATATTAAGTGTACACTTTAAGCGGAACAATTTCTATTTATAGTAAATTACTAATAAATCCATAACAATTTACTCAAGTATAAACATACTGTATTAGTGACACCCATGAACATAATAATAAATACTTTACACTGAACATTGTGAAAATAGATAGCGATGACAGTAAAAAAATTTTAGAAGTTAAAAAAATCATCACTTTTTGATTCCTAAAAATCTAAGTGCCTATTTTTTATTTGGGTTTTTGCTTGTTTACAGTACCCCAAAATTGGGCTAACTTTTTTTTAAAAAAAGTCTTTTCATTTATTTTCTTCATCGGTTCCTTTTAGGTTCATGCATTAAATTAGAAAAATACAGTATGTAAATAAATTCTCAAAAACCTATATTTCTTCCTTTTTTGCTCAGATTTTATTAAAAATAAAATATTTTTTATTTAATAGCAAATTTTTCCTTATTTGAGATCGAGCTAAAAAGTGGCTTTGTCAATTAATTTTTCACATTGACGTCTAGAGATTCCTGCAAAAAAAAATTAAAAAACGGTACATTAATAAAAACATGAAAACCTGATTTGAGCTCCTTTTTTGTCCTTGACGAGCTAAAAGCTCTAATAAAGTGCCCTCTCATGTTAAAGTATAAATAATCGTAAAATAAAGTTTTTTGACTAAAAATATGATAGGTTCAAACTGGAGGCAACTTTTTTATAAGCGCCTTCTTAAAAATGTCAACAAAAGTCAAATATGCACAGTTAAAATTCAAACATATGTTTTAAAATAAAACCAGTGAAAGTTATTTCTAATAATAATTTCAAGGAAATATCACGATTATATGTTCACGGGTTTCTCAAAAATCAAATAAAACGCTACCGATATTACGAAAACAATACAATCAAAATCATTACCTTACTTTATCGTCTTTGAACGCTTTAACTTGCAACAAAAACGTCATGTATTGGGCAAAATGATAAAATGCATAATAATATTTTGATAAAATTTACTAATTTTCATTTTGTTAAACTAGCTATGTAACCACAATGACAAGCTTTTTCATTTCAGACATTTCTTAGACATTCCGATGTACCATTTTAAAGATTATCATTTGCTTCCTAATCGACTCTGCGCTGATTTCCTTTACATTGGGTTTTCAGACGATTATGAAATATAATAGTAAATTGCCGGCAAGCCGATTTTCTATCGCATAATTATGCAATTCGACTGGGACGGAAAAACAGAGCTCGTTGCACAGACCATATACGATTCAAAAAATCGTAAAATGGTCGGCAGCTCAGACTAGGTTAATTGGCCGTTTAGTTAAACTGACGCGTTCTTTTTATTTTTTGCTATTCAAGTAGCGTTTAGTTAAACTGGGCACTATTATTTTATTTTAAATTGGGCGTTTATTTAAACTTAGCTAAATGCTTTCATTTTTACACTCTTGTATGAGGTTTTCTTTTATCTCAATATCCTGCTTATCTCAAGATTTTGCTCTAGTAGAAACCGGTTTCATTGAATTTTGGCATGAAAACTTGTTATTGCATTTAAATTAATCTCTTAATATAATACAATTATAATGTGTATTAGATACAGATTATAAATTCCCATCAGAAATAAATAGTTTTATTAATACCGATTACGTCGGAAATTCCCATTTCGACATATGGATTATAATATATTAGTGAGCTTTGTACTTTGTACCAATCGTATGATTATTCGTCCCATGATTGATTTCCGTCATATGGATAGCAGACCATGAACATTTTTCTAAATCTAAAGTTTATGAGGAGAAAGATAGAGAAAAGTCATTACATATAAAGCAACATATAATATAGCTGAGATGAAATTTTACATCAAAATAATGCAATAAGATTTCAAAAAATCGTAAAATGGTCAGGAGCTCAGACTAGTCGTAGAGGACACACTGCATACATATTACGTGGTCCAGTTTTGTCAGGAATTCGCTTTGCTCGGTGAGCAACATCAACCATTGTTTTGGCAACGTCTCTTTCAATATTAAGTCACTCAGTAATTGTAGAAATCACAACCTCTTTAGTGTCATCGTCGTTCCTTTCAGTAGCTTTTTCTAGCACCCCTTTAAAAACTAATGTTTTTCGGGAGTTTCTGTCAAAGTTCATCCATTGATGACGTCATAACTCAAGAAATATCCATTTTCATTGAAATCTAAAAGCACTTTTGTGTTTTACTTTTAAATTCTCTTTCGATTGGCGTTTACAGAATCAAAATCGGACTGCTAGATCAAAAGTTATGAACGGATGAAATTTCTGTTTTTCCTGATCGTCAACAATAGCTTCTAGTTTCTCTATTCAACAACTCGTTATTACTCTTTCCTAACTCAATGACCTGAGGCTGTATCGACAACATTCCTTTCTATACTGTCGTTAAGTGTAAACAATTTTGTTTCAAGATATTTCTCTTCAAAATAATTAATTATTTCGGATTTGTTTTCTTCCAATAAGGCTTTTAGGATATCAATTGTAACTGGCATATCAAAATATCAAATAGGACATTAATTTAACTGTGTAATAAAACAATTAAGTAAATACCATATTGATTAATAAATCAATTTAAAAGCTTCGAAGTCAACATAAGATTTACGCTACCATCTTGAACACGCACGCAAACATAAAGCTTCGAAGTCAACACAAGATTTACGCTACCATCTTGAACACGCACGCAAACATAAAGCATAAAAAAATTATATATAACTTATAGTGTTATAGTACCAATCCTTTCAATTTTCTCGAAAACTATAAAAAATTTTAATTTTAACATGATATTAGATAACCATAGGGTGTTATTTTGACTCATGTGTGCAATTGTCGAAAATTCTCGTTTTTGAGTACTGGGACCCAAAAAATCTAAAAATCTATAATTTTTTTGACCTTAAATAACATTTTTCAATTTTCTCGAAAGCGTCGCTATAACCTTTCTTGGAGGGCAAAACTTTTTGTCTGTATTTTTTAATTTTTTTAATTTTATCGATATATCATCATTTTTGAGGTTTAATATCAATACTTTTTGATATTAAACCTTTTAGTAGAGGAAAATTCCCAGGATCCGTAGGATTTTTCCGGGGAATAAGGTTTGACACCTGATTTGATACCTTGGGACATATTAGAAAAAAATAGCCTCAGTGCCCCTGGAAAAATTCCGGCAAACCCTTGGAAATCACGTGATTCGTGACGTCACCCAGTAATAACGGGGTGACATTTTAAAATGGTAAAAAATGATATACACCATTCGAAAGATCGCGAAATTGTAGTTTAACAACATAATAATATTTTGGCTAAATTCACTAACGTTGAAACCTGAATGCTTTAAAAACCAGGGGGTAATTAAAAATTATAACTTACTAATTTTTTATCAAAAATGGAAACAAATTATTTTTATAGTTTTATTTTACCTAAGGAATGTTAGTGTGTATGAATTATATTGTAGGATAGTAAAGAAATGTCGTCTACCGATTTTTATTATTTAAATACGTCAAAAGGTGACCCCCGGAATATATTAAATATTAGCGGTTTGCTTTAATATATCGGGAATACGAGTGGGAATCACTTAAATTATTAATGTCTCTATTTTGTTCTGTATAATTTGTATATCCTAAGTTTCTCTTACCAGTCTGTCTAATACAGTGAACTAATGCGCTCCTAAACGGAGAATCAAAAATAATTAGAGAACGGTTACATAGTCTAGTATATGTATAAGCATCTTTTTTTGAGTTAATACAAAAATATCATTGAAGTATTACTATATATTATTTTAATATACTTTTATTATATTATGTTTCTTGCAAAAATGTAATTGACTTAGTTTAATGTTACGTTTAGTCCTCTAGAATTTATACTAAATAAAAAAGTTAACCGTGAAAAATTATATAAATACATAAAAGTATCCTCTTTAAAATAATGGATATATATATATTTTGGTGAAAATTTTTTTTTTTTTATCTCTGTGAGTCAATATACGTTATTCTACAGGACTAGTGACAATTTGAGGATTATTGTATTGTAATTTCAGACCTGGATCGTTTTAGTAACGTATTCGATGAAGTAAATTGGAACATGGGTCCTGAGCAAATCTATTTCCATAACCTATGTAAAGCTAGCTTATACAACCCGCAGAAACTCCAGCAAGCACAGACTAGGTTTTCTAAATTGCATGAAGAAGAGGAAATGAGCGCAAACAAAGCAAAATAGGTCAATGATGGTATACAAGAATCAGAGAAAAACCAATCAATGCCCCCAAAGAGAATGTTAAACCGTAATTTAGGCCCGCTCCACCGTAAAGAATTATGTATATGGTGTATGAAGCCTAAAAATCACAGACATGTAGGAATGGATATACTGGCTCAGATTCAACAGCTCAGTGCTTGGCAAAGGTTTAAGCAGCACACCATGTATTTGGAGGATGAGGAAATGCGTGACAGGATATTAGGATTGATTTCAGCAACCCCTGATCCGTTTGCTACCGAGATTTACTATCATGTGAAATGCTGGAAAAGGTATGTTAGAAATAGATATAGTAATTTGGATGGAAATAATATGCTTAGTGTACACAACATTCGAATTTGTGAAATAAACCAGATTTTCCTTTTACATGTAAAAAAGGTTATAATAGAATTGAATGAAAGGATTATTATTAGATTACAACAATATTACAGAAAATTATGGAATTTCGCTTAATTTACAATCTAAAAATATCAAAAACATGATATCTGAACATTTTCAGGATGAAATAGGATTTCATAACCGTTATAAAAAAATGAAAGTACGCTTGTCTACGCAACTGATCAAGGAGGAAGCTTCATTGAGGCTGCAATAAACTCATGGGGTGTTTCAGATGATATTTTACTTAAAACCGCGGCAAAGCGTATCCGTAAAAGTTTAACTGATAGAAAGTCTATGATTTGGCCACCAACAGTCGAAGAAGTAGAGGGTGATGAAAATCCTGATACATTGCTTCAAAAATTCCTGTTATGGCTACGAAACCCTGCAGCTGCTGATAATACTAATACCTGTAGTAATTCGCGCATTATTGCCCTTTCATCGTTAGAATCTCTTGCAACTGGTAAGAGAAACTTATTTAAAACGAAACTCGCTTGCACAGTTCATGGATTGACAAGATCTCGAGAACTAGTTGATCTTATGAATAAATTTGGATTCATGGTGAGCTATAAAGATGTTAAAAATCTATATGCAACATGGGCTACACGCGAACTTAAACATGGAAGTTCTCCTTCCGAACTCGCCAACAACTATCCAGCGACCGCAGTAATGGATAACGATGACTTTAAAGATGATACTTTGACTGGCGCAAATACATCACATCGTACGAATGTTATGTTTGTTCAACGACATGATCTAAATAAAGAAGTCAGTAAATTAGAAAGACCGATTTTGACAACACATAACAAGTTAAACGATACCGCAGATATATGTTAAATAAAGTTACACAGTACAAAACATCCAAAAAAGGAGTGCCTCCAATTAGAAATAAATTTGATATAAAACCGACTGATACCAAACAAATCCGTAAAGAACAATTAATTCATACTGTTACTAGGTTACCTTAATGGGATAAAATTTGGCGGGGATAAATTTTGGCGAATTTAGATGAAATTCGCCAAAATAAATCCCCGCCAAAATTAACATATTTTGCCGTTCACCAAAATAAATCCCCACGAACAATTTTTTACTTATGAATCTTTTGTTTATATCTTTTATTTTAATGTAAAAACGATGCAAGCTGTTAAAAAACTTTGTCTCATTGCGTTATTTGCCAAAATAAATCCCCTCCAAATTTAACAAATTTTTCTTTTCGCCAAATTAAATCCTCGCCAAATTTAATATAATTTACCATTCGCCAAAATAAATCCTCGCCAAATATTCGATTTTGGCCATTCGCCAAATTTTATCCCCGCCAAAATTTGTCCCATTAAGGTAGATGAAAATCTAAATATTGTTGATGCATGTGACCAAAAAGGTTCATTTGCTGGATTTCAATCATTATTTTAAAATCCAGTAATTAAAAGCATGGCTCATTATTTTTTGACCTTTCCGAAACCACCACACAAATCTGTTGTGCATGAGGTAATGGTGCGTCTTGTTGACATAATCATAAGCCAAAATATGCCATTTATGCAACTTGTAGGAGATCAGCCAGTATATACGCTTATTGTACAACTTAGAAATGAGAGACCGTCGTTCTTTTGCAAAATTTTACCAGTGCTTGGGCCATTTCATACACAGTGTTCATTCATAACTGCGATAAACAAACGATTTTCTGGATCAGGTTTATCTGATCTTAATGTAGCTGCCGATATTATAGCAGATAAATCTGTTGACCAGGCATTGAGCAGGAAGCACTATCGAAGAATAATTAGAGCTTTACAACTCACATATGAAGCTCTTCAACGAAATATTATCAAAGTTGGGTTTCGAAGGTGTTTCTTTATCTAAAAGGTTGTAAGAACTTTTTCAGAAACTTCGGAATCCATCGAGTTATACGAGGGAAAAGTTTAAATCGATAGCGCAGCAAATCCAAGATAGCGATGAACATACGAAATAATTGCACAATATAAATCTCCAATGGCTGAATATTGGTTAAGCTTCATGGAAATGGTAGAGATACTTATAATGAATATATGGTCACTCAAAGTGCAAGATTGGGACAGTTTAAAGGATCTCTTCGTCTGATGATACCTTGGATGCACATATACGATAGAAATCATTATGAAAATGGCTCGTTGAATATTGGGTTGAAATGTACTCACTCCCAGAGGAGATTGCAGTATATATGGAAAATGGATTGTTGACGGGTAATTCATACACATGCATGCCTTTAGATCTTTGGATATAAATGACAATGAACAAAGGATCAAAAATGAAAGCTGGATGGAAAACCATCCTGAAAAACGAAAGCATGCTACTTTCCCATACGAGGAATGCAAACTTTGTGAATAGGGTGAGAGTCTCCTTGCATAAAGTGGCTAATCTCAAAACAACATCCTCAACTGTGCGCAGGGATAATACCAATATAATATTGAAAAGTTAATGGAAATTTTCACAATGCGATTTGTGTACAAAGATATCAAGAGTAGCTCGTTAGCTGAAGCAAGGGCAGTTAAATGGCTCAAGATGAGTCTCAATTGGTTATAAAACAACTTTAATCATTATAATCTGAATATTTATTATGGAAATATCTAAACTTATACCATACCCTGGTTAAAACAAACATAAAAAATATATTTAGCATTAAAAAAATAATGTGCCTAGATTAAAACCGTATAATTAAATAATAAATAGTCACATTTCTTCCATAATATTAAGATATTCAAGCGAAAAGCCATATTTAAATATTTTCCGGGGGTAAGCATTTATATTTAAATGCTAAAATTATATTAAGCTTTATTAGGATATCTTTAAATTTTTCAAATCTCATATGTATAGACATATTATTCGTGATTTAATATAAAGAATGATATTTTAATTATTTTTAAGCATAAATTGCTGTTCTATAAATATACATGTTACCCCCTGATTTCTGAAACATTCAGATAGCTCTTATTCAACAACGGTAGTGAGCCAAAATATTGTTATGTTGTTAAACTACAATTTCGCGATCTTTCGAATCATTTTATAATAATACGATTTTAAAATTTCACCCCGTTATTACCGGGTGACGTCACGAATCACGTGATTTCCGGGGGTTTGCCGGATTTTTCCCAGGGGCACTTTTTCTAATATTTTTCAAGATATCAAATTAGGTGTCAAACCTTATTCCCGGGAAAAAGCCTACGGATCCTGGGAATTTTCCTCTACTATTTGGTTTTAAGTGCCATAAATAGGAAAGCAAAATTAATTCAATTTCAATAATAAATTTACGCAAAGTCTTAATTTCAAATAAAAATATGTTGAGAATTGTGGTCTTCTTTGCTTTATCTCTCACTCTAAGGGTTTAATTTTAAATGCCTAAAATTAATGCAGATTAATCCTAAGTGTGAACTTAGCTTGTGCCTGGTTTTATAGTATTGATCTGACGGTCTGAATAAAATTTTAATTCATGCATATTTATGTGAATTTATCTTTTATAGTGATATGATGGGTAGATTTATTGAAGAAAATGAAAGTCTGTATTCGAGTCGTTCTGCAAGTCCAATAACCACAATGCAGTTCGACAACACAGCACCCGTCGTGGATCAACCAATCAAGCTTGAGCAAACCTCAAATTTATTTACGTATGACTATAGCCACAAAGATACTTTTAATAATGACGAGCAAAGGACTAACATTCCACTTATGAATAATACTGCTGACTCATCACTTATGAATAATACTGCTGACTCATGGCGTCATCGTCCAACAACACAAAAAGTTTTTTATCTTCAAGCTAACCTTTAAAGCGTTTCCATGGCAACATGTTTTTAAAAATGATAAGTTTGTTTTACGAAGTGGTTTAAAGTATATTTTATAGAAGATTATGATATGTATTTTGCAGAATTTGTTTTTCAATGAATTCTGGTATCAATGTTATTCTGTAGTATATTATGTCTAACATTATCGTAGGTTTCGTTTCGTAGGTTTCATCTATTCACCTAAAAATATTATCTCTGTAAACTTGACAAAATCTTCTGCTGTTGGTTTTTATTTCAATCTTTTGATGCATTTGAATTCAACTTTTTATGCCAAGTTATACTGGGCTATTCCATAAAATAATTGTACCTGCGTAAATAAGGTCCTAATAAGGTCATTTTAAATCATTAGATTTAAGGAAATCCTAACGGTGGATGTAAGCTTTTCGCTTTCAAAATCGTATTACAGAAGGTTACAATAAGAAATAAAGAAATCTTCAGAGTGAAAGTAGTTAAAAATGAAAATTCTAACGAAGAAATAATGATTTGGAAATCTTCAGAGTGAAGGTATTTAAAATGAAAATTCTAACGAAGAAATAAAGATTTAGAAATCTTCAGAGTGAAGGTATTTAAAATGAAAATTCTAAGGTAGAAGGCAGATTGAGTTTTGACCAGCTCAGAAGTATTTTCTTGAATGGCCCAATAATATTGAATTTCAACTTTTAATGCCTAGTTATATAATGATTCTTACCTAGCACATTTTAATAAAAAAAAATATGTAATATTGATAAACTTTATATGTATATATATAATGGATATACCGTGATTGCTTGCTTTAAGAATTCTTCTTGTTGAATTTTGGTGAGACATTCTCTATTCAGTGCCACCCTCGATTTTTGCAGACCTATTTTATTATTATTTTATTACATGTAATGGTACCCTTAGTAGTAGTAGTAGTATTTCTTTATTTCAATTGGATTAATATTTACAATTCTAGTATAAAACTAATTAAGTCCAATATAACAATTAAAAAATAAATTAAAAATATTATATATACTTAAGCACAGATTTTACATTGGCAGTATATATTAACAGGCTTAATACCC